>JAQYXR010000742.1:0-60618 GCA_030545055.2 Neoaliturus tenellus
ATATTTTAATCATTTGGAGTATTTAAACTTAAATTTGTGAATGAGTTTTTTTATCACTTTATTTTTATCCAAATATATAAATGGGAAAGCCCTCACTGACTCACTCATCACTAATTCTCCAATATCCGACTAGCTAGAGTGCTAAAATGTATGGAGGATTCTCTTTGCTCATGGGTACTCACTAAGAAACGGGTTTGCAAATATAAGTTAGTTTTTAAAGTTCTTAAGGTCTCTGCTCCACAGGGCTTCAAGATTACTTTAGGGCCTCCGGGGTTGAAATTTGACATGGACGTTCCTCTTTGCTCATAGTTGCTCGCTAAGAAACAATTTAGCGCATTTCCTTTAGGGTTCCACGACACAGAACCTCAAAATTACCATAGATCCTAAGAGATTAAAATTTAAGGGGGATGTTTCGTTTTGCTAATAAGTGCTCACTAAGAAACGGTTTTGCAAATATAGTTTTCATAGTTATTGAGGGCTCCGCCCCAAAGGACTTTTAAATTAATCCAGGACCTACGCAGAGTTGAAATTAGACATGGACGTTTTTCTTTGCTCATAGGTGTTCGACGATTTTTCAAATTTCCTTTAGGGCTACTCCCCACAAATCCTGAAAGTAGTGGGAAAAAGCCACTCCTGGCACAGATCAGCTGCCCGCCGAGCAGCTGCCGGGGCAGCTGGTGCCAGCTGCCATGTCATATAGCTTCCGGTGGGGGCAGAGGGTATATATCAGATGCTGTAGTGATATGTTATGCCATATAGGTTGGGGTGGAGATGGCGATAGTGTTGGTGTTAGGGTGAAGTAAATTTGCGCATAAATTAAAAGTTAGTTCAAAATTGAAATTAGTCGGTGTTAACGAAACTCTAACAGTTGAAAAAAAATTAAGAGTTAGTTCAAAATTGAAATTCAGACTTATAACTGGGATGTGGAAAATATGTCAAGGTCATCCAGAGTAAGTTTTTAAAAATTCTATCCAACTATCACCAGAAATAGTTTTAAGTTGAAGTAGTTGGTGATAGCGGGATAATTGATTCGTGCCATGGGAGAGGTGTTTATCGTTTGAAAGTTGGCGATCGAATGAGAAGCGCCGCCTAGGGAGAGGGCTTATAAAACGGCAACTTCCCCCCACCACCCTTTCCCCCACTCCTTTAGACCAATAACCGGTCGCCGACTGTATGTGCTAAAACTGAACCAGACATGGCGGCCGCCATGGATAATTCCAACCTCAAACCTTAGCTCAGCTGAACAGAATAGAGAAGGATGAAGTAGGAATTGTGGTTAGAGCACTTATATAAGGAATAGTTGGGGTAAAATAAAAAAACTTGTTGAACACAGTCGATAGGTGTAACAAGTTCAAAATTGTTGAAGTGTAACATATAACGCAAAATGTCATGAATAATACTATCATCAACATTAACCCGCGAGGTTGTTGAAGAGTATAATGGGTTAAAACTGTACCGCTTTCTTACTTTACTTAAATTAGTTTTAGACTTTGAAAGTGAAAGTTTAGAATTATTTTGTAATATGTGTTGTGTTCGCAACAGTTTCAATTTTAAACTTTGCGCAACCATTACAGGAGGTGTGTTATATGTTGAAGTGAAAAGAAGACTGAGAAATAAAATATGTTATAAAGAGATAAATGAAACAGAATGTCATGTACTAACAAAATAGAGTTATAGGTTAGAATTAACTAAACATTATGTAGTAATGAAACACTATGTGGTAAGGTTAGAAGTAAATAAACGTAAATAATGTAGTAGCTATAAGGATGCAATCAACATAAAAGCCAGTAAGTTAATGGTCGCGGCGCAAATGAGCAGTCTAGTTTTATAGCCCAGCAGCGGCCCACTTCCCCGGGCAGATGCCCGAGCCAACTACCTGGTTTTTATAGCTTTAGCAATTACTCCGGGCAGCTGCCGCTGATGACCGACTTTCACCTGAGTAGTAAGAGTAGTAGGGGGTTTTGGGGCAATGACCGGAAAGGTCAATGACCCCCCCCCCCCCCCGAAAAAATGGAGCCCCCCCCTTCCCCCACTCCTTCCCCCACTCCTCTGGGTCAATGGCCGGTCACCACCTTTCCCTACTCCTTCTAGGCCAATGACCGGTCACCACCGGTTGCTGACTCTATGTGGTGAAACCAGACTAAACATGGCAGCTGCCATGGATAATTCTAACCTCAAACCTGCTGCGCATGCAACGAGTTCTCCGGATCGGAATCAGTCTATGCTATGCGCATGCGCCTAGTCCTGTATTACTCACTTTAGCGCTACTGCACATGGATAATTCTAACCTCAAACCTTGGTTTTGTGTTGTTGCGCATGCGCCGCTCCCCACTCCTTTGCCTTCCTTTTACACTGCTGCGAACTGGACTGGATTGAACACTGTACTGGAGTGAAACAACTTCCCCCACTAATCGAGAATCCGAGGAGCAATACGAGCCTGATCTTAGCGTCAGTCGCCAACAAACTTTCATAGCGAAAGGTTGTTGGCGACTCAGCAAGAGGTTTCAAATATATAGTAGGCCTATATATATTTGAACTTCTTCTACTACGTTGCGTTTTTTAATGCAATGTGGTATGTGTGTGTGTGTGTGTGTTTAGTTTTAAGTTGTATTTAATTTAAGAAATAATTTGCGCATTGCGATGTTAGTTATAAGTTGGGTTTAGCATTAAGGTGTATTAATTTTAAGAGGTGTTTAGCATTAAGGTGTATTAATTTTAAGAGGTGTTTAGCATTAAGGTGTATTAATTTTAAGAATAATGATGGTATTTGGTTGTGTTGAATTATTTGGTTTTTTAATAATGATGTGTTGTTAGTTTTAAGTGTTGGTACTACTAATTAATGTTGTTTTGCCTTACAGCTAGATGTTAGGGGGTAGATTAATTGTAAATTCAGAAGTTCCATTGAACTTCACTTAGAAGGGGTGGGACATCCGCAAATTGTAGGTAAGCGGACTAGGTTTTTGCATTTTGTTTAGGAATATAATGGGTGGGATTAGCTTGGGTGGGTGTTAGAGTTGCGTTTCTGCATTAGCTGTTCCAGTTTCCCTTGGAATTCACGGTTACGGTAGACCCGGACCGGACCGTTACGGTAGACCCGGACGGTCCAAACAAAATTGCGTCGATGTCCCTTGCAGAACGTAACTAGTGGGTTGGGAGTGGGAACCGTTAGGCAAACAGGGTGGTGGGAACAGTATTACTGTTCCCATCACCTTGGATCATTATAAATCTTGAATGACCTTGACCCACTTTCGGAAGGGTCAATGACCCCCCCCTCCCCCCCCTCCCCCCCGAAAAAATGGAGGCCCCCCCTCCTTTCCCCCACTCCTACCCCTACTCCTTCCCCCACTACTCCGGGTGAATGACCGGTCATGACCTGAAAAATTAAAATGGCTATAACTTGATAATAGATTGACGGATTTGGACAAGCGATACATCATTGAAAAGGTCTATGTAAGACAAACATTTTAGTAAAAGAAGAATGTGGTTATCTTATTTTAGTCAAAAGTTATGCGAATTATTCAAGATAAATACCTTCTCTTTCCCCTTTTCTCCCACCTCCCAGGTCAATAATCAGTCTTGGCCAGCTGCTACCCCTCTCATTTGCATATTGTTATAAAAGACGCACCGACTGCGGCTAACATTTCATTCTGATTCCAGACGTTACGCTGCGAACTTGGAGCCACAACCATGTCATCTCTGCCAACTACAACTTCTACTTCAACTTCTACTTCAACTTCTACTTCTACTTCAACTTCTACTACGGCTGTTACTGCACCTAAGAAAACTCTTCGTCTGAAAAATCCTTCTGACTGGTACAAGAAGCAACTTGGATCCCAACCTTTAACTTCTGGCACTATTCTTCCGCCTACCAAGACTTCTAAACTTCGAAGCATTTTTTCACCGCCTTCGCCTTCTACTTCGCTTTCAAACGACTCTACACCGCCATCAACCATCATGCCGCCTCCACAGAAGCCAGCTCCCCGTCCTAATACCCCTTCATTTGAAACTTTGCTTCATCATCTTAGTACACCTGTCATTCCACTGTCACCATTGCCTCCTACCCCACCACTTACTATGCTTGAAGACCACACCTATTATAAAACTAAATCCACTAAGCCTACTCCCAAAACCTGCTCCTTCAGAGCAATTTCAATTATTACAAGAAGAGCGTCGTAGGGCATTTAGCCGTCCCACTACTTGCCCTGAAGTGCTTACCAGGGGAATTAAGAAAGGATCAGCTTGTGGGAGGAAATGTGTTAAAAACGAAAGTTTTTGCCGTGTACATGTCGTGAAACATCTTTCTGGACCACAACTGACAGAAACCCCCACCGTTGAAGACGATCCTGAAATAATATCCGTCAGAGGAGAGAGGCTTAAGAAAGGTTTGAAATATTTTTTCTAAGTGTTGTTGACCACCAACACATTTTGGCAAAATGTAACGGCTTAAAATATAAAATTAGAGTTTGTGAGAATTTGTGTAAAGAGAAGAGATTTAACAATTTAGATTCTCAAGACTTTCTCCTCAGGGATAAAAAGGATCGTATTACAAGGTGGGGGCGTAAACAGTAAATTCACTTAGTTTTTTCCAAATTGTTGCTTAAAAAAATAATGGGGGAGAAACACAATGCGTTATAGCGTTGTGTTTCTCCCCCATTATTTTTTAACACTCTTAGTCTCGTGACCTACTAACCTACTTCCATCCAAGTAGTATGAAAAGTACTTCCCCCCACTCCTTTGGGTCGATGACTGGTCACGGTCAGCTCCTATCCCTCATTTGCATACTATTATAAAAGCGGAGCGAGCGTTGGTCACCCCTTCATTTTTCTTCTACACGCCGCTCTTGTCGTTTCGTCTCTGCTGTTTACAATATTTCTTGCTTCAAAATGCCTCCTCATCTGAATGAAAATTTCAATTTTTCCGAAATTTCTGATGTTTTTGAACAATCTGAAGACACTTTAAGTAACGACAGTGAAAGTGAAGATGATGAGAACGATGATGATTATACTGTTGAACTTAGTGAAGAACGTAAAGTCATAGCAATTGATCCACAATTTCCATTTGATACAATAGAAAAGTTTATGGCTGAAGCTAATAAATGGTTGGACTCAGGATGTTATGTACGAATTGACTCTTTTATATTGTATGGTGATAGTCATTCTTTCCTTGTCACACCAAATGACAGAGACCGCATGTGGCAGTGGGCACAATCTATGATGGAGTGCTACAAACAAGGTGTAGATACTGGCGGCTATTTTCTTGCACAACTAGTGTAATAACAAAATTACCCTTCCCCCACCCTACACCCTATCCCTTTCAAATCCTATAAAGAAGGGGGAAAGGAGTGGGGATTATTAATGGTGGGGGAATGTGTATAAATGCAGGTTGTTTGAAGAGACTTTTATTATTGTGGCTTTAGCAGAAACAACATGGAGTTTAAATCTTCAGCAAAAATAAGGAACAACATAATAAAGAGAGAAATTCGCAAGAAAGAAAAGATCGAACTTATAAAATTACAACTTATAATACCTTCTATTGAAATTGGATGTAGCAAAATAAAGACTTTGGTGAAAACTAATGAATATTTGTTACAATTGCTAAAAACAATCGAAGAATTGAAAAGCAAGAATGGACATTCTACATAGTAATATTTGAACATTTTAATATAAATAAGTAAACAAAAAAAAAATAGATGTAAAATAGAGAGCGAGGAATAGATCACTTTGTGGTAATGGACTAACATGCCACTTAGTGCTCTATTCCTCATTCTCGCGTTAAATTGGATTACCTTGACCTATTTGTTAGACTGTTAGAATTTGGTTAACACTGTTGAATTTCAGTTTTGAACTAACGTTTATTTTTGTTGAACTGTTAGTTTTTTTAACACTGTCGAATTTTAGTTTTGAACTAACTTTTAATTTATGCGAATTTTTAGTTCAACTCTAGTTAATTTATGTGCAAATTTAGTTGAACCAAGTGCCTGTGCTCTAGCCATTTCCACCCTAACATTTGTTCTTTCAACATTTGTCCCATAACATCTGTCCTAACAGATGTTTGGAGGGCAGGTGTTTGGTTTTAAAAGTAACTAAAATTAGTTGGGTGGGGGAAAGTTAGTTAAAGCTTGAATATAAAGAAGTATATACTAAAACTCCAATGGGAATAAACAATTAGTTTGTAGAAGGTTAATATTTTTATTCAAAACGTTTGATTTCCTTGGATAGTGAAGAAGATGAAATAGTGGTGGGGGAACCGTTATAAAAGGAGGAACGCAAGAGCCCATTTCATTTCTTGGCGAAATTTCGAAGAGTAAACATCTCAACATGTATCGTTGTGATAAATGTTCGGAATCGTTTCACGATGAAATTCTATTAGACTGTCATAAAGAACTAATTCACAACAACCCAGAAGAAAAACAAGAACAAGAACAAGAACAAGAACAACAAGAAGAACAAGAAGAACAAGATGAACAAGATGAAATAACAGCAACATCTTCAACTACTTTACCGAATCTACAAGTATTTGCATTACCCGGTAAAGTAGTAATGCATCATAAGATTCAAAATGAAAACTTAAAGCTAGAAGAATTTATTAGAGAAGCAAAACCAATCGTAAGTAAAACTTTAAAAGAAGAATTGAAAAGATTAAACTTTCTTAAATTTGGTTTACTACTAGAAGCTATGTTTATAAATGTACAAGAAGAATTATCACCAAGAGGATTCATAACAAAAAACCAAACTATCATGGAAAGTTCAGACATTGATTCAATAGTTGAGAACTGTATAGAAGAAATATTAACCAAAATTCAGGAACACGAAGGAAGAGGATCTGGATGGAGTCTTACAAGTATTGAAGGATTAGATATAAGGGTTCACAAACATGGATATGGACTAATGGGATCTAGTTACATTCCTCTGCCAAAAAGAATTGAAGATACAAAATCTTGTATTAATGTCAAGAATGAAGATAACGAATGTTTTCGCTATGCGATGACATCAAAATTTGTATTACGAAATGCACATAGACCCAACCAAGAATATGAAAATGAAAGACACAGGTACAATTTTCAAGGAATAACATACCCTGTTTCTGTAAAAGATATATCAAGATTTGAGAAGAAAAATCCTGGCACGTCTATTAATGTTTTTGCATTAGATAGTTCAAACAAAGTGTATCCTTTACGTGTGGCAAAAGAAGAGCTACCAGATCATACGGATCTACTATTACTAACAAGAGGTGATGTGTCTCACTATGTGTACATAAAAAAATTCGACTCTCTTGTTAACAAGCAACTTTCTAAAAATCGACACAGAAAGTTAATTTGCAAGAGATGTTTTAATTTTAAACGAGATGGAGTACATGGAAGAGAATGGCTACAAGAGCACAAAAGGTTATGTAACAATAATTATGAAGCAAAGATTAATTTACCTTCGGAAAGCAAAGCATTTGTTACATTTCAAAAGGTTCATCATCAATACCAGTAGTGTGTTTTGGTTACTTCTGGACCGGAAGTCGTGCCATCTGCCCGAGCAGCTGCTCGAGCAGCTGGCGCCAGCTGCTATGTTACATAGCTTCCGGTGGGGGTTAGAGTGTATATATGAGATGCTGTAGTTATATTTTATGCCATATAGGTCGGGGTGGAGATGGCGATAGTGTTGGCGTTAGGGTGAAGTGAATTTGCGCATAAAATTAAAAGTTAGTTAAAAATTGAAATTCGTCGTTGTTAACGAAACTCTAACAGTTGAACAAAAATTAAGAGTTAGTTTAAAATTGAAATTCAAACTTATAATTGGGATCTGGAAAATATGTCAAGGTCATCCAGAGTAAGTTTTAAAAAATTCTATCCAACTATCACTAGAAATAGTTTTAAGTTGAAGTAGTTGGTGATAGCGGGATAATTGATTCGTGCCATGGGAGAGGTGTTTATCGTATGAAAGTTGGCGATCGAATGAGAAATGCCGCCTAGGGAGAGGGCTTATAAAACGGCAACCTCCCCCCACCACCCCTTCCCCCACTCCTTTAGACCAATAACCGGTTGCCGACACTATGTGGTAAAACTGAACCAGACATGGCGGCCGCCATGGATAATTCTAACCTCAAATCTTAGCTCAGCTGAAGAGAATAGAGGAGCATGAAGTAGGAATTGTGGTGACAGCGCTTATATGAGGAATAGTAGGGGTAAAATAAAAAAACTTGTTGAACACAGTCGATAGGTGTAACAAGTTCAAAGTTGTTGAATTGTAACATAGAATGTAAAATGTTGTAAATAACATTATCATCAACATTAACCTGCGAAGTCTTTGAGTATAATGGGTTAAAACTGTACTTCTTCCTAATTCTATTTAAATTAGTTCTACACTTTGAAATTGAAGGTTTAGAAGTACTTTGTAATATGTGTTGTGTTCGCAAAAGCTTTAATTTTAAACATTGTGCAGTCATTATAACCGATGTGTTAAGTTCAGAAGTTAAAAGAAGACTGAGATATAAAATGAAGTGTAAAAGAAATTGAAACAGAACGCCAGAGTAGTAATTTTATAGGTTAGAATTTACGAAGGCTATTCCATGGATAATTCTAACCTCAAACCTAGTAAGTGAAGTAGTCATAACATAAAACTAACGAGAGATGATGACCGAGCGGATGCGAGGCAATGAATGTTTGTAGCGCGATAAACTACCCACCTTTATAGAGGCAATAACTCCAGCCAGATGGCGGCAGATGGCAAGCAAATGACTGGTTGACCGACTTTCACCTGAGTAGTAAGAGAAGTAGGGTTCTGTGTCTATCCCTACTCTTTGGGGTCAATGACCGACCGGAAAGGTCAATGACCCCCCCCCTCCCCCCCCCTCCCCCCCCCTCCCCCCCCCTGAAAAAATGGAGCCCCCCCCCCCTTCCCCCACTCCTTCCCCTACTCCTCTGGGTCAATGGCCGGTCACCACCTTTCCCTACTCCTTCTAGGCCAATGACCGGTCACCACCGGTTGCTGACTCTATGTGGTGAAACCAGACCAAACATGGCAGCTGCCATGGATAATTCTAACCTCAAACCTGCTGCGCATACAACGAGTTCTCCGGACCGGAATCAGTCCATGCTATGCGCATGCGCCTAGTCCTGTATTACTCACTTTAGCGCTACTGCACATGGATAATTCTAACCTCAAACCTTGGTTTTGTGTTGTTGCGCATGCGCCGCTCCCCACTCCTTTGCCTTCCTTTTACACTGCTGCGAACTGGACTGGATTGAACACTGTACTGGAGTGAAACAACTTCCCCCACTACTCGAGAATCCGAGGAGCAATACGAGCCTGATCTTAGCGTCAGTCGTCAACAAACTTTCATAGCGAAAGGTTGTTGGCGACTCAGCAAGAGGTTTCAAATATATAGTAGGCCTATATATATTTGAACTTCTTCTACTACGTTGCGTTTTTTAATGCAATGTAGTATGTGTGTGTGTGTGTGTGTGTGTGTGTTTAGTTTTAAGTTGTATTTAATTTAAGAAATAATTTGCGCATTGCGATGTTAGTTATAAGTTGGGTTTAGCATTAAGGTGTATTAATTTTAAGAGGTGTTTAGCATTAAGGTGTATTAATTTTAAGAATAATGATGGTATTTGGTTGTGTTGAATTATTTGGTTTTTAATAATGATGTGTTGTTAGTTTTAAGTGTTGATATTAATAATTTATGTTGTTGTTTTGCCTTTCAGCTAGATGTTAGGGGGTAGATTAACTGTAAATTCAGAAGTTCAGTTGAACTTCATTTAAAATGGGTGGGACATCCGCAAGTCGGACTTTTTTTTGCATTTTGTTTAGGAATATGATGGGTGGGATTAGTTTGGGTGGGGTTAGAGTTGCGTTTCTGCATTAACTGTTCCAGTTTCCCTGAAATTAATGGTTACGCTTTGATGCGGACGGGAAGTTACGCTTTGATGCGGACGGCCCAGGGACCTCCCTTGCAGAACGTAACTAGTGGGTTGGGAGTGGGAACCGCTAGGCAAACAGGGTGGTGGGAACAGTATTACTGTTCCCATCACCTTGGATCATTATAAATCTTGAATGACCTTGACCCACTTTCGGAAGGGTCAATGACCCCCCCCCCTCCCCCCCTCCCCCCCCCGAAAAAATGGAGTCGATCCCCCCCCCCTCCCCCCCCCCACCACTCCTTCCCCCCCCCCCGAAAAAATGGAGTCGATCCCCCCCCCCCCTTCCCCCACTCCTACCCCCACTCCTTCCCCCACTACGGGTGAACGACCGGTCATGACCTGAAAAATTAAAATAGCTATAACTTGATAATGGATTGACGGATTTGGACAAGCGATACATCATTGAAAAGGTCTATGTAAGACAAACATTTTGGTAAAAGAAGAATTTGGTTATCTTATTTTAGTGAAAAGTTATGCGAATTATTTTAAATAAATACCTTCTCTTTCCCCTTTTCCCCCACCTCCCAGGTCAATAATCAGTCTCGGCCAGCTGCTACCCCTCTCATTTGCATATTGTTATAAAAGACGCACTGACTGCGGCTAACATTTCATTCTGATTACAGACGTTACGCTGCGAACTTGGAGCCACAACCATGTTATCTCTGCCAACTACAACTTCTACTTTAACTTCTACTTCGACTTCTATTTCTACTACGGCTGTTCCTGCACCTAAGAAAACTCTTCGCCTCAAAAACATTCCTGATTGCTACAAGAATCGACTTGCATCTCAACCTTCAACTTCTGGAGCTATTCTTCCGCCAACCAACACTTCTAGACTTCGTAGTATTTTTTCACCGCCTTCGCCTTCAAAGGACTCCGCACCACCATCAACTACTATGCCGCCACCGCAGAAGCCAGTTCACCACCATCCTAATACCCCTTCCGTTGAAACCATTGTTCATCGTCTTAGCACACCTATTATCCCACTATCACCATTGCCTCCTACCCCACCACTTAGTACACCTGAAGATCATACCTATCACAAAACTGATTCCTCTCAACCTGCTACTAAATCATCTCCTAAATCAGCTCCTAAACCAGCTTCTAAACCAGCTCCTAAACTTACTCCTAAACCTACTCCTAAACCTGCTCCTTCAGAGCAATTTCAATTATTACAAGAAGAGCGTCGTAGGGCATTTAGCCGTCCCACTACTTGCCCTGAAATGCTTACTAGGGGAATTAAGAAAGGATCACCTTGTGGGAGGAAATGTGTAAAAAACGAAAGTTTTTGCCGTGTACATGTCGTAAAACACATTTCTGAACCACAAGTGACAGAAACCCCCACTGTTGAATACCAATCCAAAATTATTGGTGTGAAAGGAAATAGGCTTAAGAGAGGTTGTGTCTATTTTTTTGAAAGTGTTATTGACAACAAACACATTTTGGCAACTTGTAACGGCTTAAGATATAATATTAAAGTGATTGAATCCTTGCGCAAAGAGAAATCAGTTTATGAGTTAGACTCTAAAGACTATCTCCTCAGACACAAACTGGATGGTATTACAAGGTGGGGGCGTAGCAAGTAAATTCACATAGCTTTTTCCAAATTATTGCTTAAAAAAATACTGGGGGAGAAACACAACGCGTTATAGCGTTGTGTTTCTCCCCCATTATTTTTTAACACTCTAAGTCTCGTGACCTACTAACCTACTTCCATCCAAGTAGTAAGAAAAGTACTTCCCCCACTCTTTGGGTCGATGACTGGTCATGGTCAGCACCTATCCCTCATTTGCATACTATTATAAAAGCGGAGCGAGCGTTGGTCACCCCTTCATTTTTCTTCTACACGCCGCTCTTGTCATTTCGTCTCTGCTGTTTACAATATTTCTTGCTTCAAAATGCCTCCTCATCTGAATGAAAATTTTAATTTTTCTGAAATTTCTGATGTTTTTGAACAATCTGAAGACACTTTAAGTAACGACAGTGAAAGTGAAGATGATGAGGACGATGATGATTATACTGTTGAACTTAGTGAAGAACGTAAAGTCATAGCAATTGATCCACAATTTCCATTTGATACAATAGAAAAGTTTATGGCTGAAGCTAATAAATGGTTGGACTCAGGATGTTATGTACGAATTGACTCTTTTATATTGTATGGTGATAGTCATTCTTTCCTTGTCACACCAAATGACAGAGACCGCATGTTGCAGTGGGCACAATCTATGATGGAGTGCTACGAACAAGGTGTGGACACTGGCGGCTATTTTCTTGCACAACTAGTGTAATAACAAATTACCCTTCCCCCACGTAGTGAAGAAGGAAAAGAAATATTAGGAATCTAATTATAATACTTCCTTCCACATATAAAGAAGAAGGGGAAAGGAGTGGGGATTATAAAGTGGTGGGGGAATGTGTATAAATGCAGGTTGTTTCAAGAGACTTTTATTATTATTGTGGCTTTAGCAGAAACAACATGGAGTTTAAATCTTCAGCAAAAATAAGGAATAATATAATAAAGAAAGAAATTCGCAATAAAGAAAAGATTGAACTTATAAAATTACAACTTATAATACCTTCCATTGAAATTGGATGTAGCAAACTAAAGACTTTGGTGAAAACTAACGAATATTTGTTACAATTGCTAAAAACAATCGAAGAGTTGAAGAGAAAGAATGGACATTCTACATAGTAAAATTTGAACATTTTAATATAAATAAGTAAATTGAAAAAAGTAGATGTAGAATAGAGAGCGAGGAATAGATCACTTTGTGGTAATGGACTAACATGCCACTTAGTGCTCTATTCCTCGTTCTCGCGTTAAATTGGATTACCTTGACCTATTTGTTTGACTGTTAGAATTTGGTTAACACTGTTGAATTTCAGTTTTGAATTAATGTTTATTTTTATTCAACTGTTAGAGTTTTTTAACACTGTCGAATTTTAGTTTTGAACTAACTTTTAATTTATGCGAATTTTCAGTTCAACTCTAGTTAATTTATGCGCAAATTTAGTTTAACCAAGTGCCTGTGCTCTAGCCATTTCCCTCTCCAACATTTGTTCTTTTTAACATCTGTCCCATAACATCTGTCCTAACAGATGTTAAAAGAAAGTTTGTTAAAGTTTGAATATAAAGAAGTATATACTAAAACTCCAATGGGAATAAAGAACACGAATGAACAATTAGTTTGTAGAAGGTTAATATTTTGTTGAAAATGTTTGATTTTCTAGGATAGTGAAGAGGATGAAATAGTGGTGGGGGAACCCATTATAATAGGAGGAACGTGAGAGCCCACTTCATTTCTTGGTGAAATTTCGAAGAGTAAACATCTCAACATGTATCGTTGCGATAAATGTTCGGAATCGTTTCACGATGAAATTCTATTAGACTGTCATAAAGAACTAATTCACAACAACCCAGAAGAAAAACAAGAACAACAAGAACAACAAGAAGAAACAAGAACAACAAGAAGAACAAGAAGAACAAGAAGAACAATATGAAATAACAGCAACATCTTCAACTACTTTACCAAATCTACAAGTATTTGCATTACCTGGTAAAGTAGTAATGCATCATAAGATTCAAAATGAAGATTTAAACTTAGAAGAATTCATTAGAGAAGCAAAACCAATCATCAGTAGAACTTTAAAAGAAGAATTAAAAGATTGAACTTTCTTAAATTTGGTTTACTACTAGAAGCTATGTTTATAAATGTACAAGAAGAATTATCACCAAGAGGATTCATAACAAAAAACCGAACCATTATGGGAAGTTCAAACATTGATTCAATAGTAGAAAACTGTATAGAAGAAATATTAACAAAAATTCAGGAACACGAAGAAGAGGATCCGGATGGAGTCTTACAAGTATTGAAGTATTAGATATAAGAGTTCACAAACATGGATATGGACTAATGGGATCAAGTTACATTCCTCTGCCAAAAAGAATTGAAGATACAAAATCTTGTATTAATGTTAAAAATGAAGACAATGAATGTTTTCGTTATGCAATGACAACTAAATTTTGTACCACATAATGCGAATAGACCTGACCAAGAATATGAAAATCAAAGATTTAGATACAATTTTCAAGGAATCACTTATCCTGTATCACTGAAAGATATATCAAAATTTGAGAAGAAAAATCCCGGTACGTCTATCATGTTTTTGCATTAGATAGTTCAAACAAAGTGTATCCTTTACGTATTGCAAAGAAGAGCTACCAGATCATACGGATTTACTACTACTAACGCGAGGAGATGTGTCTCACTATGTGTACATAAAGCAATTTGATCGTCTTGTTAACAAGCAACTTTCGAAAAATCGAAACAAAAAGATAATTTGCAAGAGATGTTTTAATTTTCAACGAGAAGGAAGAGAAGGAAGAGAATGGTTACAAGAGCACAAAAGACTATGTAACAATAATTATGAAGCAAAGATTAATTTACCTGCGGAAAACAGAGCATTCGTTAAATTGAAAAGGTTCATTATCAATACCGTATCCCTTTCGTTGTGTATGCGGACTTTGAATCAACACTTGTTCCTGTTGAAGATGAAAATTGTGAAGCTAGAAAAAGTGTCAAGTATCAAATGCACAAACCAAACAGTTTTTGTTTAATGGTGAAATCGACATTATCAGAAGAACATTAAACAGATATGGATTAACTTCAGAACCTCTAGTATATCGTGGTGAAAATGTAGAAAAAATATTTCTTGATCACTTATATTCAATAGCTGGAAATGTACAAAGATTATATACAAATATTGTACAATGAAAATGATGGAGGAAGAAGAAGAAATTCAACATGAAATGCAACTCGATGTTTCTTGTGCAAAAATGATTTTACTATTGAGAATTATAAAGTTAAAGATCACGATCACCTCACTGGTTATTACAGGGGTGCTGCTTGTAATAAATGCAACTTGAGCTATCGTTTACCACTATTTATTCCTGTGGTTCTGCATAACCTCAGTGGGTACGATGCTCATTTCATAATACCCGAATTAGGAAGAGACGATGGTAAAATTGATGTATTAGCTGAAACTTCAGAGAAGTTCATCAGTTTTTCCAAAGAAGTTGGAAACATGAAATTAAGATTCTTAGACTCCTACAGATTTATGCCGTCGAGTTTTGTCCAAACTTTCAGAAAATTTAAGGAAACAAGATTTCATCGAAACAAGAAGATTGTAAATAACGACAAACTGGATTTGGTACTTCGGAAAGGTGTGTTTCCATATGATTACATAGACAGTTTAGAAAAATTTAATGAAACATCACTTCCGGCTAAAGAAGAATTTAAAAGTAAACTTACGACATGGACATATCTCAAGAGGACTATGATCATGCATGTAAAGTATGGAACGAATTAGGATTTAGAACATTAGGAGAATATTCAGATTTTTATGTTAAATTAGATGTAACTTTATTATGTGATATAATGGAAGAATTTAGAAATACATGTTTTGCAGCTTATGGATTGGACCCTCTTCATTCGTACACTTCACCTGGATTAGCATGGCAAGCCATGTTGAAAGAAACAAATTGTAAAATACAACTTCTTACTGATATAGATATGGTTTTAATGTTAGAGTCAGGAGTTCGAGGGGGATTGACGCAAAGCGTTACACGACATTTTAAGGCGAACAACAAGTATCTGCCCGATTATGATGCATCAAAACCAACAACATTCCTGGGTTATTTTGATGCAAATAACTTATACGGATGGCAATGTCAAATCCCCTCCATATGATAATTTTAAATGGATAGATCCAGAATCGATTGGAAACATAATGGATATACCGAAGCATGGTGAAACTGGTTACATTTTTGATGTGGATTTTGAATATCCTGAACATCTTCATGATCAACATTATGATTTACCACTTCTTCCGAAGACTGAAATTTCCCCTACTGGAAGATGGCCAAAATTATTGATGACTTTAACCGACAAGTCTCGATATGTTGGACACTACTGGATGATACAACAGGCTTTAGACTTAGGACTGAGAATTACAAAAATTAATCGAGTACTACAATTTTCTCAATCTTGTTGGTTAAAACCTTACATCGACAACAACACAAGAAGAAGAGCCGCCGCTACATCAAGTTTCAAAAAGATTTTTTCAATTAATGAACAACGCAATATTTGGCAAGACTTTGGAAAACAAAAGGAAACATAAGGATATCAAATTGGTAACTGATCCAGTAAAATTACAGAAATTAGTGCAACAACCAAACTTTGGTTCATCTGTAATTATTAATGAAAATCTAGTTGTTATTTCCATGAACAAGAAGTCAGTTGAAATGGATCGTCCTTTGTATCTTGGAATGTCAATCTTGGATATTTCAAAAACACATATGTATGAGTTTCATTATAAGAAGATGGTTAACTATTATGGAAGAGAGAACATTGGTATTGCATATATGGATACGGATGCACTAATTTACTGGATTAAAACAAATGACATGTACGAAGATTTACGCACCTTTATATATAAAGATGATTTCGACTTTTCAGATTATCCCAAGGACCATCCAAATTACGACAACGACAGAAACAAGAAAGTATTGGGAAAATTTAAGGATGAAACAAATGGTGTGCCGATGATGGAAATTGTAGCATTAATGTCCAAACTGTATTCATTTCACCTGTACATAAATGAAAGGAATGAACATCAAGTCACGAAAAAAGCAAAGGAATAAAAACTTCTTTCCTGAAGAAGAATGTACAGTTTGAACATTATAAAAGATGTTTGTTTGAAATGTTGAAACAACTGCAACGTTCAACACTATTAGAAGTTATAATCATCAACTTTTTAGTGTCAAACAAACAAAGTGGGCATTAAGCTACAAAGATGACAAGCGCCATATTTTAGAAGATAAAATTAATACTTTACCATTCGGCCACTACTCCCTGAACCCTATCGACCAGTAAACCTATTCTTCGTCCTCTACCTTCTTCCTTTTTCCTTTCCGTAAAGAAGAGGGGACATGGCAAGCCCAATGCCATGTTCCCTCTTTTTTACACTAATATGAAATGGCCTTGACCTATATTCAAACTATATAAATGAGAATTAACTATTCTATGGGTCAGTATTTTTACAAGCGGTGTACAAGAAACATCTGAAGATGGAAAGTGTGAAGGACAAGATTGTAAATGAACTACATAAACCAGCAAGAAGAAGATTTCCAAGAAGAAGTACAATCATTAAAGGAATGAATGATCTTTATCAAGCTGATCTCATTGAAATGATACCGCACAGTAAATTAAATAAAGGATTTAAATATATTTTAACAATTATAGACTGTTTTACTAAAATAGCTGATGCTTTACCATTGAAGGATAAGACTGGTAAAAGTGTTACAAAAGCTATGGAAACCACAATACAAAGAAATAAATTTAAAATTAAACATCTACAGACCGATGATGGAAAAGAATATTTTAATAAAGACTTTGGAGCTTTGATGAAGAAATATCAAATAAATCATTATTCTACAAATTCTGAAGTTAAAGCTTCAATAATTGAAAGATTCAATAGAACATTAAAAAGTGCGATGTATAAACAATTTTCAAAACGAGGATCATACGTGTGGTATGACATATTACCACAACTTATAAAAGAGTATAACAACAAATATCATCGTACCATTGGAATGAAACCTATCCAGGTAAATAGTGCTAATGCCAAAATTGTATTACAACGCATTAAAAATAATACAACACCGAAATTGGAAAAATTGCAACCAAAGAAGTTCAAGGTCAACGATAAAGTTCGTATAAGCAAATACAAAGGTGTATTTAGTAAAAGATATCTACCAAATTGGACTAATGAAGTATTTACAATTTATAAAGTGCAACCAACTATACCTGAAACCTATTTATTAAAGGATAACAAGGGTGAATTACTTCAAGGTGGATTCTACGGACACGAATTGTTGAAATCAACAGTTGGTGATGTATATCTTGTCGAGAAGATTTTACAAAGGAAAAAGGATATGGTTAAAGTCCGGTGGTTAGGGTTTGATAAAAGTGAAGACTCTTGGATTCCTTCAAAAGACTTAGTATAGTTGTTTAATAGCTCATTGTGTGTTTAACCTTTATACAAGATGGAGATTGTACAACAAAAAGATCGATTTAATATCAATAACATTGATGAATTGACAGTTGACAATGATAAGTTAAATCATGGAAAACATGGTGAATTACTACCAAATACGATAAGATGTCTAATAACTGGTCCTTCAAATTGTGGAAAAACTAATGTTGTTTTTAACCTTATAACTAATCCTAAAGGATTGCGTTTTAACAATATATATATTTTTTCAAAATCATTGCAACAACCAAAATATCAATTATTGGATAAAGTACTTGCAAGTGTACCTGAAGTAAATTTTTACAAGTTTAATGCCAGTGAAACAATTATGCAACCAAATGAAGCAAAACCATTTTCTATTTTTATATTTGACGATGTTTCTTGTGAAAATCATGACACAATAAGGAATTATTTTGCTATGGGAAGACATCATAATATTGATAGCATTTACATTGGTCAAACATACAGTAAAATTCCAAAACAACTTATAAGAGACAATGCAAATATGTTGATCATCTTCAAGCAAGATGAAACAAATTTAAAGCATATATATAATGATCATGTAAATGCAGATATGCCATTTGAAAAATTTAAAGAGATGTGTGGCAAAGCATGGAATGAGAAATATAGCTTTCTCGTTATTATGAAGGAAGAAGATATTAAAAATGGTAGATATCGTATAGGGTTGGATAAATTTGTATTTATGCGTTGAACTACCGATGCTACATCTAGTTACACGTTGAACTTCACAGTGTAAACATGGTGAATCAAGAAAAACTATTGAAAGAAATAAAATCACTCAGTGATTCTATTAGGATGAAGAATCGTGCACTGAGGATGGGTTTAAGTGAAAGAGAAGAATTTCTAGAGACTACATTTAAACCTATTACGGAACCTTTAAAACAGATATCAGAAACTATTGGTAAACCTCGTTATGAAGGAGATGTTTTACTACCAGTTTCTAAACAAGAAGTACAAGCATTAAAAAAAGAAGAAGATGATGATTCATACACAAGTGCTAGTGAGCAAGAAGAAGCAAAAGAAGAAGAAGAACCAATTGTTGAAAAGGGAGAAGAACAGCCAATACCTGAAGCTGAACAATCTATTCCAAATTTAACTCAATTGAGTAGCGATATATTACAACATGGACCTCTTGGAAGAAAATATATAATGAAAATGCTACATGACATGAAATCAAACCCGAATTTGAGTAGATCACACATATACGGAGCAAGAATTGATGGGAATGAATTAAAGATTGGTGATTCAAAGCTTGAAATAACTCAAGACGATTACATCATTATTGGTGAGCATAGATATAAAGGAACAAAAGGATTATATGAATTAATTTTTAAAAATATACCACTAAGATATTCATCCAAAGATTTAAGTGTTTTTAAAGAGATTTTACAAAATACTAACGCTCATAAGAGAAACTACTTAAAGGATGCAATGATTAATCGTTCACGTGCAACAAAATATAACATTGTTATAAAAAAGTTGTTTCCTCCACGAAAATTGCCCACATTACGTACTGCTCCAGCGGTGAGACAACCACTGAAAAGAAAATCTTTATCACTTATGGATTTATCACTTCTTGAACAACATGGTAAAAAGAGTAAAGGAGATACTTCAACCTCTGGTAAAGGATTGATGAAAAATCTATACAATACAAATGTGATTTACTACAACGACATCAATAAATTGGTTGACCGAATGAGACTATTGCATGAAGCCATGGAAGCCGGTCATACGGGTTTGAATAATGAATGGGTGGCTCTAGTTGATGAACTTAGGAATCGTGGTATAGTTGTATAATTGTCCGCGGATATAAAAGAGTTGCAAGCGTAAGACGTATCAGTTCTAACATGAGCGTCGACAAGTTCGGACGGTACTCCGCGTTAGGAGTACAAGTTGGAGAAGACAGAAAAAGAAGTGGATTACCGCAAACACCTGAAGGTGACTATAGCATAAGTAATAAACGTTTAAAACTAGTTAAAGATCCAGAAGAAGATACTGATGGAGCAAATTTGAAGACAGTAAAAGAAGCTACTTCAACATCATTGAAATTACATAAGAATACTTACGATGTTAAATCACATAGAATAATTAATGTTGGTAAACCAACTGAAAGTTCTGATGCAATTACTAAAGAGTACTTATTATCTGAACTTTCAAATACTTTAAAATTGCAATGGGGTAATAACTTAAAAGATGGACAAACGTATGATGCTGGAAATTATAGAATAACCAACGTGGGAAATCCCAAAAATAATAAAGATTCAGTTAATAAAGAATATTTACATTCTATAATACCGGAAAAAACAGAACATGGATTTTCTTTTTATAAATTTATTATAAATGACATTGGATACCCAAAGGAAGACGGTGATGCTGTAAACCTAAAATACATCAAGGACAACTGTATTTTACAAGATGTTAATGGAATTGATTGTCATGGTAAAACATTGACAAATGTAAAGTTTGGTTCTCAACCAAAAGATGCTGTTACTATGGAACAATTATCTAAAGAATTAAAAAAGGAAACATCCAATTTTGTAAAACATGAAGATGCCGTGTTAAAGCAGGGAGATAAATTTATACATGGAAATGAAAAGTTTAATTTAATGCAAGGAAATAATGATAAATGGGATGCAGGACGTAAAACAATAACAAATGGAAGATTTGGTATAAAAGATACAGATGTACCTCTAATGGTGCAAACATTAATTGCTACTGGTGGTACATTAGGTACATACAATGGTCGTAATAGAAGAATAAAAGATATTTATCCTGGTTACGAAGAAAATGATTGTGTTACAATGAAACAAACAATAACTTGGGATAAACACTTTGGGACTAAATATGATGCAAAGATGAAGAAAATAATTAATATTTTACCAGGTGAAGATTCAAATGATGCTGCTACTATTGGACAAGTCATAAAAACATCAAAAAGTGATTCAACAGCTTACACATGTAATGATAAACGTATTATGCAATTACATGATCCTCAACATCCAAAAGATGCTGTAAATTTAGATTGTTTAATAAGAATAGTGGGCAATTTACTTATTGATACCCATAATCATATAGCTAGTACAACGAGTCATGTGATAATTCAACCCGATGAACGGGAAGCTTGGATTAAAAATAGAATTATAAATCAATATATAATTAATTTGAATAACTAAGTCTTTAAATATAAAAGATTTTGCACAAGTTATTCATTTGTGTAAAGTATCTCGTGGAGTAAACACGCCAGTTATATAAGACAACATAATGAAGACCATATCGCTCAGTCATCGTCAAGACAGCGGCAAGAGAGGACGTGGTATAACATCAGCTGCATTATCCCTGCTTAGACGGATTCCAGTTGGTGCTGTTGTAAATCGAACAATAGACGCTTTACCATACGAATTACATCTGCCCGGAGGTTATCAATATTGTGGACCTGGAACTAAGTTGGCAAAGCGTTTAGCAAGAGGAGATCCTGGAATTAATAAATTAGATCAAGCTTGCAAAGAACACGATATAGCATATTCAAAGTATAAAGATTCAACAAATAGATCAATAGCAGATAAAATTCTAGCGGAAAAAGCTTGGCAAAGAGTAAAATCAAGTGACGCAAGTATTGCAGAAAAAGCATCGGCTTGGGCAGTAACTACAGCCATGAAGACGAAAGCAAAGTTAGGTGGTGGAAAACGTCGCAGAGGAAGACCTGCAAAGAAAGGCGCTCCCAAAAGAGGTGGAAACATTAAAAAAGGACGTCGTAGAACTCATAAGCCAAATGTAAAGAAGACTTCTGTTTGGCAAATGGTAAAAAACGGAGCAGGTTTATACCTAAGACCATACCGTGTGTACTAAATAAGAAGAGTCAATTGATAATTCCAAATAAAGCCTTAACAAATCATCAGTTAAATGATTATGTGAAATGTTTGAAAATACCATTCTTTCGAGGAGTTTTTATGAAAGATGCATTACCAACTAAAATATGGAAAAATGAAACTGGAATAGTAAATTTGGATTCCACCTATGGTCCAGGTACTCATTGGGTATGCTATAAAAAGCTTGGACAAACCGTTTACTACTTTGACAGTTTTGGCAATCTACCACCGCCAAAAGAACTTCAACATTATTTTCGAAACTCAAAAAACATTTTTTACAATTACAAAAAAGAACAACCTAACAATACTGAAATATGTGGGCATTTATGTTTGGAGTTTCTAGCGAAAAGTGTCAGTCAGCTTTAAGATGTCATCGTATACAGTGTCATTGAGTGGAAATTCATCCACATTGAAAAGTACGCTGTTCCCAGCATTGCGTCTATCCAAGGAACGATTATGGGAAGCGGCATTACTTGATTTGACTACCTACAACTCAATTCCCAATGTTACGGAAGGGAAGAATAATTTACTACATTATTATGAAACTAAGGATGCTACAGGAAAATACTCAGAATTAAAAATAATTACATTTCCTACTGGAGCTTATGAAATTGATGATATAAACCAATTATTACAGAAACAACTCGGAGAAGACAATATTACCGTTAAAGGAAACAATAATACTTTAAAAGCAGAAATAACTTCAAAATATTATATTGATGTCAGCTTGGAACAGTCGATTGGCAGTTTACTTGGATTTACAGATACAAAAAAGAAAATCTTAACTCCTGGAACTACTCATTCAGGTGATTCAACTGTAACAATATTGAAAGTAAATAGTATCGATGTCACGTGCAACATTATACATGGATCGTATAGAGATGGAGTTAATCAACATATTTTACATACATTTTATCCAACAGTGGCTCCCGGTTTTAAAATTGTTGAGAAGCCACAAAACTTGATATACCTACCGTTAAACACCAGTTTCATTTCAGACATCGTACTGAACATATTGGATCAAGACGGTCATAGTGTTGACTTTAGAGGAGAAACAATTACTATACGGATACACATCAGAGCAGCAACATAAAAGTCAACATGGGATTATCATTTAAACCGCAACGGAAGAGTCGGGAGCTCAGTAGCTCCTCAACATTGGAAGAGTTAACATCGGACAACATTCGTTTTCTACAGAAGATTGGATTGAAACTTAACAGCGATGGATATCCTGGATATATCTCAAGGACCAACGTTCGACGAAACACTATGGGAGAAGGAATATCACACGCACAACCCTTACACTTCATCAAAATTAAACAATAACGATTAAATAAGGATCCCCATTCAACAACAAGATATTTACACTTTACCGTGTGAAAGTTACTTGTACATCGAAGGACGGGTATTAAAATTGGATGGAAAAACTGCTTCAACAGTTCCTTTTATAAATAACCCGATGGCATATCTTTTTGATGAAATAAGATATGAAATATCAGGGGTGACGGTTGATTCAACAAAAAAGGTTGGTTTAACAACGACATTGAAAGGATTAACATCATTAACACCGCATGAGAAGAATTCAATAGTCACCGCCGGATGGGTTGCCCCCGATAAAGACACTATAACACCAGCTTCCAACGGTCACTTTGATTTTCATGTACCTTTACGATTGCTTTTGGGATTCGCTGAAGATTACAAACGGGTAATAATAAATGTCAAACAAGAATTAGTATTACTCAGATCTTCAACTAATAAGGACTTGATACTTGCAGACCCTGCAACTACGGAAGATAAACTGGAATGGCAACTACAGTTGGATAAAGTTGTTTGGAGAGTACCTCATGTAAGATTGGCTGATGAACATAGAATCCTATTATTGAGAAAGTTGAAATCTGACCGTGATATTGTGATGCCATTCCGAAGTTGGGAATTTCATGAATACCCTACACTACCTCAGACAGAACGACAAACATGGACCGTCAAGACATCAACTTACTTGGAACGAGCAAGGTACATAATACTCGGTTTTCAAACTAAGCGAAAAGATGTTATCACTGCAAATGCTGGTCAATTTGATCACTGTAAAATAAAGAATTGTAAAGTTTTCCTAAACTCTCAATTCTTTCCCTATGACAATTTGAATGTCATGTTCAGCAAAAAACGTTTTTCTATTTTATACGATATGTATGCAAGATTTCAATCGTCATATTATGGAAAGACTAATACACCACTATTATCACCTGACCAGTATTATTCCAAGGCTCCAATAATTGTAATCGATTGTTCAAAACAAAATGAATCGGTAAAATCATCAAGTGTGGATATAAAAATTGAAATGGAATTTGAAGAACCAGTAGCGGATGGAACTTCGGCATACTGTCTAATTCTACATGATAAAATAGTTACTTACACACCGCTGACCGGAATTGTGAAGAATGTACTTTAAGAAGAATTGTACAACAACTGCAAATTTTTGAGGTTAGAATTATCTGCTTTAATTTTTGAGGTTAGAATTTCATTTGTGAAAGACAAGTTCAAAACAAACAATTATGTAATTGTATAAATTTCAAGGATTTACGAAAAATATAAAAGCGAGAAAATAATTAGTAGAAACTTCATTCTATCTTCAACCGTCGTATGGGAAACATCATTCGCAAGATGAATTCTACTAACGGAGAAGAAAATACACCTCTAATGGATGATAATAGTTCAGATATAGAAAAACAAGTTGAACGAGAAATGGACGAGTTCCTAAAATTCAACAAACATAAGAAGAGAGAAGAAGAAAAAGCTGAAAAAGAAGTAAAAAGGAAGAAGGTTGAAGTTAACATTACAACCAATATTTTAACAGAAGTATTTCTTCGGATTATCTACCCAATTTCTTCATGCATGACAAAAAGTATATCAGTTGGAATTTTAAAATCAATGGATTATTCACCAATTGTTATTTTAAATCATGGAAACAAAATGGTTACTTTCAGTGAAATTACTTGGGAATCTCTCATGAAACATTTACATCTTTTGGAGTGCTATTTAAGTAACAACACATTTGGAAGAAGAACAAGATTAAGTTTATTGGAATCAAATATTGAAGTTGATATAGTAAAACATCGTGGAGGACAAATTGTTCGCTTCAGAGATTTAACTACACATAATGTTAAATTATATTTCACTAAAGAAGAATTTTATACTTTAAGTTGTACTACCGGTCCCATCACCAGATATTTGAAACAACTAATATTTTCAAGTGCAATAATTAAAGACTATCTAATTGATACATTGGACAAAAAACCTTTTGTTCCAATTTTATACGGTCCCGTGGATACTTCAATCTTTAATAGAATACCTCAAGAAGTTGAAATGTGGAGACAATTAAACAACTATCACACCAATTTTAATATTGATGAAGTGGCACAAGAAGTGAAAGAAGAAGAACAATCCTGTCTGTTATAAACATCGGCTCATTCAATTTTTAAGTCAGTTGTTAGTAAGACTTCATCATGAATAAACGGGTTTCGTTTTCTAATGCGCCACATATAATGGAAGTTAAAAGAGGTATAATTGAATTTCAAGCTTTCCGAGGAAATGATGGTAATTTTATTATTAAAGAATTAGTAATCTTGGACATGAACACATCAGTAGTTTATCATTATTTGTTCAAACCTCCAGTACCATTTAATAGACTAACAACTAAAGCGAAAGTTACAAACAAATGGTTGAACAAACATTTTCACAACTTAAGATGGGATGAAGGTTTCATTAATTATAACATGATGCCGCACATTATGAATCATTATTGCAAAGAGTTTAAAATTATCTACACAAGGGGATTGGAAAAAGCAAATTGGATACAATCATTTACAAGCAACGAAGTGATTAATGCAATAATTGATAAAGATTTCCAATGCTACTTCAACGAACTTTGTATTTCATCAAAAAGTTTTAAACATCGAAGGTCGCAGTGCGCTTTAAAGAATGCCTACCGCTTGAATAATTTCCTTCAACAAACTGGTGGGGGTAGTGTCAGTGGTGGGGGTAGTGTCGATTATAAAAGTGAGAGCGCTACCATGACACAGCATGAGTATTACTCAAACCTCCGAAGAGACAACATCTCCGACGGACATTCTTATTAACAAGAAGATTAACAACAACATCAATATGGCATCACAGAACTTACTTCAAAGTTTAGTTGATCAGTTCAACGCTCATTCTAAATCATCAATTCTACCTACGAAGAAATGTTCTGAACTAAAAGAAGAAAAACACTACATCATTCATACTATTAAGAAAATGGAAACTTCAGTAGGTGATGCTATAAATTGCACTTTGAGCGAGGCACCTTATACAATTGGTGATGAAGCAAAATTTCAGATCTTCTTACCAAAGCGCTTCGTACAACTACTTCAAAATGAAGATCTTCGTATAATTCAACCCGGCGCACTCTATTTGGTATCACATGGACCCAGTGGAAACAACTCTACTGAACTTACAATTCATGTAACACCTACTACTGATTAATTTGTACATAACATTGTAAATATTTCTTTGTATTTGTTTTTTCAATAAATATGATATAAAACAAAACAAAAAATAAAAATAAAAAAAGCAACATATTGTAATGTCTTTGTACATTACAATATGTTGCTTTTTTTAAAAATTCCACAGGATGACCTTGACCCAATTTTGTATAATTATAAAAGGGGAAATGTACTTGCAAAATTCATCAGTCTACTGCTACCTTTCATACCGTACACATCTCGCTCTTAATCCCTGAATATAAAACTGCAACATGTCCCTAAAGGTTAAGTGTGCATCTTATGATACCAACACCATAACTACTTTTGAACAACTTGAAGATTTAACTAACGAAATGCGAGTTTTACTTACCGGTGGTTATCACTTAACTGTTGATGTTAGTGCTACTAATACAAGGATGTTCACTAAAACAAAATATTGCGATGATGAAATATTTATTTCTACACAACCTACAACTTCTTCATCGCCAACTGGTCAACATAACATCAAGTTCCAAAAGTATTACCAATGTTGAATAACTTTTGACAGACAAAGCTACAACTAAAGAATCACGTGATCAATGTGAGTTAATAAAAAGGATGTGATACTTGTATAAATAATCATTCGCTTCTTAGCTCTCACCACGACAAGACCTATTTAAGAAAATGTTGTACAGAATGATGATTCAACTTGATGGAAAAATCTATGGAAAAGACTACAACACCGTTGAACAAATGACCCAAGATTTAGATGTATTAACTAAAGAAGGATATCAAGCTAAATTAATTTTAAAATTTCCTGAAGTACATCCATTATCAACAGAAGAACTTGTTGCTATGGCTAAGGCGGAGAGAGAGAAAAAGTCTGAAGAAAACAAAGAGAAACAAACTTCCTAAATTTTAATAATCCTTACACTTGTAAGGTATAATTTTTTAAAACTCCATTTGGATGACCTTGAAATTACCCCTACCACTTTTCACAGTACATAAAACTCACTATTGAACACTATACACTCTTATTCTTTCACTGGACTCCGCAGCGTCAACATGGAAGAGCAAAAATACAAGTACAAACCTCGTTACTGTTGTGAACAACAGTGTACAGATTTAGGACCAATGATGGTGGATGGGTTAGCTTGTACTAAATGTGAATTCTTCGGATCTTGTTATTGCAAATGCAAAACAAAACAACTACCACCACCGGAATTGCGAACTTTCAAATTTTACAAATCAAGATATTTTCATACATGTTGTCCTCAAAGATGTTTCAAATTTCACCCTCTAGATCTTGCTCATTGTCAACGCACCAATTCTCATCAAGATGATTTTTGTACACATATGATAAAAAGATGTAAATACAGATCAGATTGGTATTCCGATCCTGTAGAACTATCAAATGTGTAATTTCAGTTTTACACTCTTTTTTAAAACTTCATTTGGATGACCTTGAGATTTCCCCCACCACTAGTTCTAATTTTTATATAATATTAAATCATTCCACTTCCAACACTCTAACTAACAACATGGAAAACAAATTTATCAAATTTGAACATATAATAACTGACAGGGAGGAGATGGAAGAATTGTTTCAAAACTTACTTTCTGTCATTGACGAATATCCTATAAGATGGTTCAGAATTGTAGTTCAATATTTAAATCCTGGTGAATTGTTTTCTTCATCAAGTGAAGAAGATGAAACAACTACTTCGGTTCAAATAATTGAATTAAAAGATGGAGAAGAAGAACTAAACGTTTTATTCAATCATAAGCTCAAGGTTCCCCATATAAAAGCCCCCTCCCTAGACAGCCCCCCTCCCTAGACGCCTGCTCAAGGTCACCATTATATAAGCCCCCTCCCTATGTGCCGATCCTCATTCCATCACCGACTCTCCAATAATGAACAACTCTCCATTGGCCCGAATGAATTCTAGTTTTGAAATAAACTCTAAAGAAGAATTACAAGACATTTTTAATATTTTACAAGAACTTGTAGATAATTTTACAACCATCAAAATGAATTTGGAAATAACATACGATTGTCCTATTTGTGATAAGGTTGAAAGTTTGGACGAAGACAGTTTACTAAATCTAACTCCTGCACCATCTGACACTACTGATGGTAATAATGAAGAGCAACGTCTTTCCCCCACCACTTCTTTGTAATTCATCCTTCCCCCCACCACTTCTTTATTTAACTAACATTTCTCCCTTTCACTTCTCATTCCGTCTTCGACTTCTGAACTATCAACATCACTTGTTTTAAAATTTCAAACACTAACACAATCATGATGGATATGATGGATGAAGTTCCCTTCATAACTAGAATGGAAGAGGATAAATTGAAATTGGAAATTAAACGATTGGAAATGGAACGGGAAAACCAATTCGAAATGTTACGTTTGTTCAAGCTTTTCAAATACATCATCTGGGGACTCTGCGTTTACCTTCTCATCGTCGTTGGTGTTTGCATTTACAACTCTGTAGTTCATCACAAAAGTTCAACTTGTTTAAACTCTGCTGTTGCACATTAATTGTATGTTCACAAATAAAATTCAAAAGTTACTTCAACCTATCCCACTATCACCAACTAGTTCAACTTTGAACTATTTCTGGTGGTAGTTGGATAGGCTTTTTTAAAACTTACTCTGGATGACCTTGACATACTTTCCAAGCCCCAGTTATAACTGTTAAATTTCAGTTTTAAATTAACTCTTAATTCATGCCCAATTCTACTTCAAATTCAGGGCATATGCTCTCGCCATCTGCACCCCAGCATCTGACGCCATCTGCTCGAGCAGCTGCTCGGGCAGATGGCACGACTTCCGGTCCAGAAGTAACCAAAACACACTACTAATACCGTATCCCTCTAGTTGTGTATGCAGACTTTGAATCAACACTTATTCCTGTTGAAGATGAAAATTGTGAAGCTCGAAAAAGTGTCAAGTATCAAATGCACAAACCAAACAGTTTTTGTTTAATGGTCAAATCAACATTATCAGAAGAACATTTAAACAGATATGGATTAACTTTAGAACCTTTAGTATATCGTGGTGAAAATGCGGAAAAAATATTTCTTGATCACTTATATTCAATAGCTGGAAATATGCAAAGATTATATACAAATATTGTACCAATGAAACCGATGGACGAAGAAGAAGAAATTCAACATGAAAATGCAACTCGCTGTTTCTTGTGCAAAAATGATTTTACTATTGAGAATTATAAAGTTAAAGATCATGACCACCTCACAGGTTATTATAGGGGTGCTGCTTGTAATAAATGCAACTTGAGCTATCGTTTACCACTATTTATTCCTGTGGTTCTGCATAACCTCAGCGGGTATGATGCTCATTTTATAATACCTGAATTAGGAAGAGACAATGGTTCAATAGATGTGTTGGCTGAAAAATTCATAAGTTTTTCCAAAACAGTTGGAAATGTCAAACTAAGATTCTTGGATTCCTACCGATTTATGCCGTCGAGTTTGTCCAAACTTTCTGAAAATTTAAGGAAACAAGATTTTGTCGAAACAAAGAAGATTGTAAATAGCGACAAACTAGATCTGGTACTTCGGAAAGGTGTTTTCCCATATGATTACATAGACAGTTTAGAAAAATTTAATGAAACATCACTTCCAGCAAAAGAAGAATTCAAAAGTAAACTTTACGACATGGATATATCTCAAGAGGACTATGATCATGCATGTAGAGTATGGAACGAATTAGGATTTAGAACATTGGGAGAATATTCAGATTTTTATGTTAAATTAGATGTAACTTTACTATGTGATATAATGGAAGAATTTAGAAATACATGTTTTGCAGCATATGGATTGGACCCTCTTCATTCATACACTTCACCTGGACTAGCATGGCAAGCCATGTTGAAAGAAACAAATTGTAAATTACAACTTCTTACTGATATAGATATGGTTTTAATGTTAGAATCAAAAGTTCGAGGGGGATTGACGCAAAGTGTAACCAGACATGTTAAGGCGAATAACAAGTATCTGCCCGATTATGATGCATCAAAACCAACAACATTCCTGGGTTATTTTGATGCAAATAACTTATACGGATGGGCAATGTCAAATCCCCTTCCATATGATAATTTCAAATGGATAGATCCAGAATCGATTGGAAACATAATGGATATACCGAAGCATGGTAAAACTGGTTACATTTTTGACGTCGATTTTGAATATCCTGAACATCTTCACGATCATCATTATGATTTACCACTTCTTCCAAAGACTGAAATCTCCCCTACTGGAAGATGGCCAAAATTATTGATGACTTTAACCGACAAGTCTCGGTATGTCGGACACTACTGGATGATACAACAGGCTTTAGACTTAGGATTGAGAATTACAAAAATTAATCGAGTACTACAATTTTCTCAATCTTGTTGGTTAAAACCGTACATCGACAACAACACAAGAAGAAGAGCTGCCGCTACATCAAGTTTTCAAAAAGATTTTTTTAAACTAATGAACAATGCAATATTTGGCAAGACTTTGGAAAACAAAAGGAAACATAAGGATATCAAATTGGTAACTGATCCAGTAAAATTACAGAAATTGGTGCAACAACCAAACTTTGGTTCATCTGTAATTATTAATGAAAATCTAGTCGTTATTTCCATGAACAAGAAGTCAGTTGAAATGGATCGTCCTTTGTATCTTGGAATGTCAATCTTGGATATTTCAAAAACACATATGTACGAGTTTCATTATAAGAAGATGGTTAACTATTATGGAAGAGAGAACATTGGTATTGCATATATGGATACGGATGCACTAATTTACTGGATTAAAACAAATGACATGTATGAAGATCTACGCACCTTTATATATAAAGATGATTTCGACTTTTCCGATTATCCTAAGGATCATCCAAATTACGACTATGACAGAAACAAGAAAGTATTGGGAAAATTTAAAGATGAAACGAATGGTGTGCCAATGATGGAAATTGTAGCATTAATGTCCAAACTGTATTCGTTTCAACTGTACATAAATGAGAGGAACGAACATCAAGTCACGAAGAAGGCCAAAGGAATAAAAACTTCTTTTCTTAAGAAGAACGTACAGTTTGAACATTATAAAAGATGTTTGTTTGAAAATGTTGAAACAACTGCAACGTTCAACACTATTAGAAGTTATAATCATCAACTATTTAGTGTCAAACAAACAAAGTGGGCATTAAGCTACAAAGATGACAAGCGCCATATTTTAGAAGATAAAATTAATACTTTACCATTCGGCCACTACTCTCTAAACCCTATCGACCAGTAAACCTATTCTTCGTCCTCTACCTTCTTCCTTTTTCCTTTCCGTAAAGAAGAGGGGACATGGCAAGCCCAATGCCATGTTCCCTCTTTTTTACACTAATATGAAATGGCCTTGACCTATATTCAAACTATATAAATGAGAATAAACTATTCTATGGATCAGTATTTTTACATGCGGTGTACAAGCAACATCTGAAGATGGAAAGTGTGAAGGACAAGATTGTAAATGAACTACATAAACCAGCAAGAAGAAGATTTCCAAGAAGAAGTACAATCATTAAAGGAATGAATGATCTTTATCAAGCTGAAATGATACCGCACAGTAAATTAAACAAAGGATTTAAATATATTTTAACAATTATAGACTGTTTTACTAAAATAGCTGACGCTTTACCATTGAAGGATAAGACTGGTAAAAGTGTTACAAAAGCTATGGAAACCACAATACAAAGAAATAAATTTAAAATTAAACATCTACACACCGATGATGGAAAAGAATATTTTAATAAAGACTTTAGAGCTTTGATGAAGAAATATCAAATAAATCATTATTCTACAAATTCTGAAGTTAAAGCTTCAATAATTGAAAGATTCAATAGAACATTGAAAGGTGCGATGTATAAACAATTTTCAAAACGAGGATCATACTTGTGGTATGACATATTACCACAACTTATAAAACAGTATAACAACAAATATCATCGTACCATTGGAATGAAACCTATCCAGGTAAACAGTGCTAATGCGAAAATTGTATTACAACGCATTAAAAATAATACAACACCAAAATTGGAAAAATTGCAACCAAAGAAGTTCAAGGCCAACGATAAAGTTCGTATAAGCAAATACAAAGGTGTATTTAGTAAAAGATATCTACCAAATTGGACTAATGAAGTATTTACAATTTATAAAGTGCAACCAACTATACCTGAAACCTATTTATTAAAGGATAACAAGGGTGAATTACTTCAAGGTGGATTCTACGGACACGAATTGTTGAAATCAACAGTTGGTGATGTATATCTTGTCGAGAAGATTTTACAAAGGAAAAAGGATATGGTTAAAGTCCGGTGGTTAGGGTTTGATAAAAGTGAAGACTCTTGGATTCCTTCAAAAGACTTATTATAGCTGTTTAATAGCTCATTGTGTGTTTAACCTTTATACAAGATGGAGATTGTACAACAAAAAGACCGATTTAATATCAATAACATTGATGAATTGACAGTTGACAATGATAAGTTAAATCATGGAAAACATGGTGAATTACTACCAAATACGATAAGATGTCTAATAACTGGTCCTTCAAATTGTGGAAAAACTAATGTTGTTTTTAACCTTATAACTAATCCTAAAGGATTGCGTTTTAGTAATATATACATTTTTTCAAAATCATTGCAACAACCAAAATATCAATTTTTGGATAAAGTACTTGCAAGTGTACCTGAAGTGAATTTTTACAAGTTTAATGCCAGTGAAACAATTATGCAACCAAATGAAGCAAAACCATTTTCTATTTTTATATTTGACGATGTTTCTTGTGAAAATCATGACACAATAAGGAATTATTTTGCTATGGGAAGACATCATAATATTGATAGCATTTATATTGGTCAAACATACAGTAAAATTCCAAAACAACTTATAAGAGACAATGCAAATATGTTGATCATCTTCAAGCAAGATGAAACAAATTTAAAGCATATATATAATGATCATGTAAATGCGGATATGCCATTTGAAAAATTTAAAGAGATGTGTGGCAAAGCATGGAATGAGAAATATAGCTTTCTCGTTATTATGAAGGAAGAAGATATTAAAAATGGTAGATATCGTATAGGGTTGGATAAATTTGTATTTATGCGTTGAACTACCGATGCTACATCTAGTTACACGTTGAACTTCACAGTGTAAACATGGTGAATCAAGAAAAACTATTGAAAGAAATAAAATCACTCAGTGATTCTATTAGGATGAAGAATCGTGCATTGAGGATGGGTTTAAGTGAAAGAGAAGAATTTCTAGAGACTACATTTAAACCTATTACGGAACCTTTAAAACAGATATCAGAAACTATTGGTAAACCTCGTTATGAAGGAGATGTTTTACTACCAGTTTCTAAACAAGAAGTACAAGCATTAAAAAAAGAAGAAGATGATGATTCATATACAAGTGCTAGTGAGCAAGAAGAAACAAAAGAAGAAGAAGAACCAATTGTTGAAAAGGAAGAAGAACAGCCAATACCTGAAGCTGAACAATCTATTCCAAATTTAACTCAATTGAGTAGCGATATATTACAACATGGACCTCTTGGAAGAAAATATATAATGAAAATGCTACATGACATGAAATCAAACCCGAATTTGAGTAGATCACACGTATACGGAGCAAGAATTGATGGGAATGAATTGAAGATTTTCGATTCAAAGCTTGAAATAACACAAGACGATTACATCATTATTGGTGAGCATAGATATAAAGGAACAAAAGGATTATATGAATTAATTTTTAAAAACATACCACTAAGATATTCATCCAAAGATTTAAGTGTTTTTAAGGAGATTCTACAAAATACTAACGCTCATAAAAGAAACTACTTAAAGGATGGAATGATTAATCGTTCACGTGCAACAAAATATAACATCGTTATAAATAGTTGTTTCCTCCACGAAAATTGCCAACATTACGTACTGCACCAGCGGTGAGACAACCACTGAAAAGAAAATCTTTATCACTTATGGATTTATCACTTCTTGAACAACATGGTAAAAAGAGTAAAGGAGATACTTCAACATCTGGTAAAGGATTGATGAAAAATCTATACAATACAAATGTAATTTACTACAATGACATCAATAAATTGGTTGATAGAATGAGACTATTGCATGAAGCCATGGAAGCTGGTCATACAGGTTTAAATAATGAATGGGTAGCTCTGATTGACGAACTCAGGAATCGCGGCATAATTGTATAATTGTCCGCGGATATATAAGAGTTGCAGGTGTATAATGTGTCAGTTCTAACATGAGCGTCGACAAGTTCGGACGCTACTCCGCGTTAGGAGTGCAAGTTGGAGAAAACAGAAAAAGAAGTGGATTACCGCAAACACCCGAAGGTGACTATAACATAAATAATAAACGTTTAAAGTTTGTTAAAGATCCAGAAGAAGATGGAGATGCAACAAATTTAAAGACAGTAAAGGAGGAAACATCTACAAGTTTAAAACTCGACAACAACCAACTGTATGATGCAAAATCTCACAGGGTTATTAACGTTGCAAAACCAGTCAACAATGGAGATGTTGTTAAAAAAGGCTATTTTCTATCTGCGATGGAATACGCTTTACTGTTGGAAAAGACTAAAAGTGGAAAAAAGTACAATGCTTTAAATTATAAAATAACTAATGTGGCAGATCCAACCGAGGATACAGATACAATTAATAAGCGTTATTTGCACTCTGTAATACCAGAAAAGAAAAAAGATGGATTTTCCTTCTATAAATATACTATAAACGATATTGGATATCCTAAAGAAGAAAGTGATGGTGTTAATATAAAATACATTAAAGATAATTGTATTTTATATAATAGTGCTGTTATTGATTGTCATGGAAAAGTGTTGTCCAATCTGGAAGATGGTTCAACTCCATCTGATGCTGCTACCGTGAGACAAATGAATGAAAGCTTGAAAAAAGGAACATCCGCTTTTGTTAAACAGAATCAGGTGGTGTCAAAGAAAGGTGATGAGTTTATGCAAGGAAGTGAAAAGTTTACCTTACTACAACTAAAAAATGACAAGTGGGATGGAAAAAATAAAAGATTGTCAAATATAAGTTTAGGCACGGAAGAACATGATGCTGTTATTTCAACACAAGTACCACAACTATCAGCTACTGGTGTTAATTTTATATGTAAAGGTAGACGATTAACCCAAGTTAAATCTGGTAAAGATGATCAGGATTGTGTTGTTGTAAAACAAACTATAGTTTTAGATAAAACAAATAACGTATATGATGGAAAAAATAGAAGAATATCTAACATATCAGCAGGAATAGCTCCGAATGATGTTGCTACTATTAATCAAGTTATAGCAACCTCTAATAACGATCCATCTGCGTATACATGTAATGGTAAACGTATCACATATCTTGATAATCCTACACGTAACAAAGATGCTACTAATGTAGAGTATGTAATGAATCTTGTAGGTAATGTAGTTATTGATATGCATAATCATTTGATTAATGCATCGATGAAACACAATAAAATCGAAGATTCTCAGAGAAACCAATGGATTAAAGATGAAATCATTGATAGATACTAGTAAAACTTATGAATATTTAAGTATGGAATATACAAAAAAGGATTCATTATCATAAAGTATTTCATAGAGTGAAGACGTTGGTTACATAAAACAGCATAACGAAGACCGTATCGCTCAGTCGTCGTCAAGACAGCGGCAAGAGAGGACGTGGTTTAACATCAGCTGCATTATCTCTGCTCAGACGGATTCCAATTGGTGCTGTTGTGAATCGAGCGATAGACGCTTTACCATACGAATTACATCTGCCCGGAGGTTATCAATATTGTGGACCTGGAACTAAGTTGGCAAAACGTTTAGCAAGAGGAGATCCTGGAATTAATAAATTAGATCAAGCTTGCAAAGAACACGATATAGCATATTCAAAGTATAAAGATTCAACAAATAGATCAATAGCAGATAAAATTCTAGCGGAAAAAGCTTGGCAAAGAGTAAAATCAAGTGACGCAAGTATTGCAGAAAAAGCATCGGCTTGGGCAGTAACTACAGCCATGAAGACGAAAGCAAAGTTAGGTGGTGGAAAACGTCGCAGAGGAAGACCTGCAAAGAGAGGCACTCCCAAAAGAGGTGGAAACATTAAAAAAAGGACGTCGTAGAACTCATAAAGCAAGTATAAAGAAGACTTCTGTTTGGCAAATGGTAAAAAACGGAGCAGGTTTATACCTAAGACCATACCGTGTGTACTAAATAAGAAGAATCAATTAATAATTCCAAATAAAGCCTTAACAAATCATCAGTTAAATGATTATGTAAAATGTTTGAAAATACCATTCTTTCGAGGAGTTTTTATGAAAGATGCATTACCAACTAAAATATGGAAAAATGAAACTGGAATAGTAAATTTGGATTCCACCTATGGTCCAGGTACTCATTGGGTATGCTATAAAAAGCTCGGACAAACCGTTTACTACTTTGACAGTTTTGGCAATCTACCACCGCCAAAAGAACTTCAACATTATTTTCGAAACTCAAAAAACATTTTTTACAATTACAAAAGAGAACAACCTAACAATACTGAAATATGTGGGCATTTATGTTTGGAGTTTCTAGCGAAAAGTGTCAGTCAGCTTTAAGATGTCATCGTATACAGTGTCATTGAGTGGAAATTCATCCACATTAAAAAGTACGCTGTTCCCAGCATTGCGTCTATCCAAGGAACGATTATGGGAAGCGGCATTACTTGATTTGACTACCTACAACTCAATTCCCAATGTTACGGAAGGGAAGAACAATTTACTACATTATTATGAAACTAAGGATGCTGCAGGAAAATACTCAGAATTGAAAATAATTACATTTCCTACTGGAGCTTATGAAATTGATGATATAAACCAATTATTACAGAAACAACTCGGAGAAGACAATATCACCGTTAAAGGAAACAATAATACTTTAAAAGCAGAAATAACTTCAAAATATTATATTGATGTCAGCTTGGAACAGTCGATTGGCAGTTTACTTGGATTTACAGATACAAAAAAGAAAATCTTAACTCCTGGAACTACTCATTCAGGTGATTCAACTGTAACAATATTGAAAGTAAATAGTATCGATGTCACGTGCAACATTATACACGGATCGTATAGAGATGGAGTTAATCAACATATTTTACATACATTTTATCCAACAGTGGCTCCCGGTTTTAAAATTGTTGAGAAGCCACAAAACTTGATATACCTACCGTTAAACACCAGTTTCATTTCAGACATCGTACTGAACATATTGGATCAAGACGGTCATAGTGTTGACTTTAGAGGAGAAACAATTACTATACGGATACACATCAGAGCAGCAACATAAAAGTCAACATGGGAGTATCATTTAAACCGCAACGGAAGAGTCGGGAGCTCAGTAGCTCCTCAACATTGGAAGAGTTAACATCGGACAACATTCGTTTTCTACAGAAGATTGGATTGAAACTTAACAGCGATGGATATCCTGGATATATCTCAAGGACCAACGTTCGACGAAACACTATGGGAGAAGGAATATCACACGCACAACCCTTACACTTCATCAAAATTAAACAATAACGATGAAATAAGGATCCCCATTCAACAACAAGATATTTACACTTTACCGTGTGAAAGTTACTTGTACATCGAAGGACGGGTATTAAAATTGGATGGAAAAACTGCTACAACAGTTCCTTTTATAAATAACCCGATGGCACATCTTTTTGATGAAATAAGATATGAAATATCAGGGGTGACGGTTGATTCAACAAAAAAGGTTGGTTTAACAACGACATTGAAAGGATTAACATCATTAACACCGCATGAGAAGAATTCAATAGTCACCGCCGGATGGGTTGCCCCCGATAAAGACACTATAACACCAGCTTCCAACGGTCACTTTGATTTTCATGTACCTTTACGATTGCTTTTGGGATTCGCTGAAGATTACAAACGGGTAATAATAAATGTCAAACAAGAATTAGTATTACTCAGATCTTCAACTAATAAGGGCTTGATACTTGCAGACCCTGCAACTACGGAAGATAAACTGGAATGGCAACTAGGGTTGGATAAAGTTGTTTGGAGAGTACCTCATGTAAGATTGGCTGATGAACATAGAATCCTATTATTGAGAAAGTTGAAATCTGACCGTGATATTGTGATGCCATTCCGAAGTTGGGAATTTCATGAATACCCTACACTACCTCAGACAGAACGACAAACATGGACCGTCAAGACATCAACTTACTTGGAACGAGCAAGGTACATAATACTCGGTTTTCAAACTAAGCGAAAAGATGTTATCACTGCAAATGCTGGTCAATTTGATCACTGTAAAATAAAGAATTGTAAAGTTTTCTTAAACTCTCAATTCTTTCCCTATGACAATTTGAATGTCATGTTCAGCAAAAAACGTTTTTCCATTTTATACGATATGTATGCAAGATTTCAATCGTCATATTATGGAAAAACTAATACACCACTATTATCACCTGACCAGTATTATTCCAAGGCTCCAATAATTGTAATCGATTGTTCAAAACAAAATGAATCGGTAAAATCATCAAGTGTGGATATAAAAATTGAAATGGAATTTGAAGAACCAGTAGCGGATGGAACTTCGGCATACTGTCTAATTCTACATGATAAAATAGTTACTTACACACCGCTGACCGGAATTGTGAAGAATGTACTTTAAGAAGAATTGTACAACGACTGCAAATTTTTGAGGTTAGAATTATCTGCTTCAATTTTTGAGGTTAGAATTTCATTTGTGAAAGATAAGTTGAAAACAAACAATTATGTAATTGTATAAATTTCAAGGATTTTACGAAAAATATAAAAGCGAGAAAATAATTAGTGGAAACTTCATTCTATCTTCAACCGTCGTATGGGAAACATCATTCGCAAGATGAATTCTACTAACGGAGAAGAAAATACACCTCTAATGGATGATAATAGTTCAGATATAGAAAAACAAGTTGAACGAGAAATGGACGAGTTCCTAAAGTTTAACAAACATAAGAAGAGAGAAGAAGAAGAAGCTGAAAAAGAAGTAAAAAGGAAGAAGGTTGAAGTTAACATTACAACCAATATTTTAACAGAAGTATTTCTTCGGATTATCTACCCAATTTCTTCATGTATGACAAAAAGTATATCAGTTGGAATTTTAAAATCAATGGATTATTCACCAATTGTTATTTTAAATCATGGAAACAAAATGGTTACTTTCAGTGAAACTACTTGGGAATCTCTCATGAAACATTTACATCTTTTGGAGTGCTATTTAAGTAACAACACATTTGGAAGAAGAACAAGATTAAGTTTATTGGAATCAAATATTGAAGTTGATATAGTAAAACATCGTGGAGGACAAATTGTTCGCTTCAGAGATTTAACTACCCACAATGTTAAATTATATTTTACCAAAGAAGAATTTTACACTTTAAGTTGTACTACCGGTCCCGTCACCAGATATTTGAAACAACTAATATTTTCAAGTGCAATAATTAAAGACTATCTAATCGATACATTGGACAAACAACCTTTTGTTCCAATTTTATACGGTCCCGTGGATACTTCAATCTTTAATAGAATACCTCAAGAAGTTGAAATGTGGAGACAATTAAACAACGATCACACCAATTTTAATATCGATGAAGTGGCACAAGAAGTGAAAGAAGAAGAACAATCCTGTCTGTTATAAACGTCGGCTCATTCAATTTTTAAGTCAGTTGTTAATAAGACTTCATCATGAATAAACGGGTTTCGTTTTCTAATGCACCACACATAATGGAAGTTAAAAGAGGTATAATTGAATTTCAAGCTTTCCGAGGAAATGATGGTAATTTTATTATTAAAGAATTAGTAATCTTGGACATGAACACATCAGTAGTTTATCATTATTTGTTCAAACCTCCAGTACCATTTAATAGACTAACAACTAAAGCGAAAGTTACAAACAAATGGTTGAACAAACATTTTCACAACTTAAGATGGGATGAAGGTTTCAATAATTATAACATGATGCCGCACATTATGAATCATTATTAGAGTTTAAAATTATCTACACAAGAGGATTGGAAAAAGCAAATTGGATACAATCATTTACAAGCAACGAAGTGATTAATGCAATAATTGATAAAAATTTCCAATGCTACTTCAACGAACTTTGTATTTCATCAAAAAGTTTTAAACATCGAAGGTCGCAGTGCGCTTTAAAGAATGCCTACCGCTTGAATAGTTTCCTTCAAAAAAGTGGTGGGGGTAGTGTCGATTATAAAAGTGAGAGCGCTACCATGACGCAGCATGAGTATTACTCGAACCTCCGAAGAGACAACATCTCCAACGGACATTCTTATTTACAAGAAAATTAACAATAACATCAAGATGGCATCGCAGAACTTACTTCAAAATTTGGTCGATCAGTTCAACGCTCATTCTAAATCATCAATTCTACCTACGAAGAAATGTTCTGAACTAAAAGAAGAAAAACATTACATCATTCATACAATCAAGAAAATGGAAACTTCAGTAGGTGATGCTATTAATTGCACATTGAGCGAGGCACCGTATACAGTTGGTGACGAACCGAAGTTTCAAATCTTCCTACCTACACGTTTTGTACAACTTCTTCAAAATGAAGATCTTCGTGTAGTTCAACCCGGCGCACTCTATTTGGTTTCGCACGGACCAAGTGGAAATAACTCTACTGAACTTACAATTCATGTAACACCTACTATTGATTAGTTTGTACATAACATTGTAAATATTTGTTTGTAATTGTTTCTCAATAAATATGATATAAAACAAAAAAATAAAAAGCAACATATTGTAATGTCTTTGTACATTACAATATGTTGCTTTTTTAAAAATTCCACGGAATGACCTTGACCCAATTTTGTGTGATGATAAAAGCAGAAATCTACTTGTGAAGTTCATCAGTCTACGACTACCTTTCGTACCGTACACATCTCGCTCACTCTATTGCTTAATATAAAAAACTAAATATGTCTCTCAAAGTCAAGTGTGCATCTTACGATACCAACACCATTACAACTTTTGAACAACTCGAAGATTTAACCAACGAAATGCGAGTTTTACTTACCGGTGGTTATCACTTAACTGTTGATGTTAGTGCTACTAATACAAGGATGTTCACTAAAACAAAATATTGCGATGATGAAATATTTATTTCTACACAACCTACAACTTCTTCATCGCCTACTGGTCAACATAACATCAAGTTCCAAAAATATTACCAATGTTGAATAACTTTTGACAAACAAAACTACAACTAAAGAATCACGTGTTGAATGTGAGTTAATAAAAAGGATGTGATACTTGAATAAATAATCATTTGCTTCTCAGCTCTCACCACGACAAGACCTATTTAAGAAAATGTTGTACAGAATGATGATTCAACTTGATGGAAAAATCTATGGAAAAGATTACAACACTGTTGAACAAATGACTAAAGATATAGATGTATTAGCTAAAGAAGGATACCAAGCTAAATTAATTTTGAAATTTCCTGAAGTACATCCGCTATTAATAGAAGAACTAGTTGCTATGGCTAAAGCTGAGAAAAATAAAAAGTCTGAAGAAAACAAAGAGAAACAAACTTCCTAAATTTTAATAATCCTTACACTTGTAAGGTATAATTTTTTAAAACTCCATTTGGATGACCTTGAAATTACCCCCACCACTTTTCACAGTACATAAAACTCGCTATTTAACACTATACACTCTTATTCTTTCACTGGACTCCGCAGCATCAACATGGAAGAGCAAAAATACAAGTACAAACCTCGTTACTGTTGTGAACAACAGTGTACAGATTTAGGACCAATGATGGTGGATGGGTTAGCTTGTACTAAATGTGAATTCTTCGGATCTTGTTATTGCAAATGCAAAACAAAACAACTACCACCACCGGAATTGCGAACTTTCAAATTTTACAAATCAAGATATTTTCATACATGTTGTCCTCAAAGATGTTTCAAATTTCACCCTCTAGATCTTGCTCATTGTCAACGCACCAATTCTCATCAAGATGATTTTTGTACACATATGATAAAAAGATGTAAATACAGATCAGATTGGTATTCCGATCCTGTAGAACCATCAAATGTATAATTTCAGTTTTACACTCTTTTTTAAAACTTCATTTGGATGACCTTGAGATTTCCCCCACCACTAGTTCTAATTTTTATATAATATTAAATCATTCCACTTCCAACACTCTAACTAACAACATGGAAAACAAATTTATCAAGTTTGAACATATAATAACTGACAGGGAGGAGATGGAAGAATTGTTTCAAAACTTACTTTCTATCATTAACGAATATCCTATAAGATGGTTCAGAATTGTAGATCAATATTTAAATCCTGGTGAATTGTTTTCTTCATCAAGTGAAGAAGATAAAACAACTACTTCGGTTCAAATAATTGAATTAAAAGACGAAGAAAAAGAACTAAACATTTTATTCAATCATAAGCTCAAGGTTCCCCATATAAAAGCCCCCTCCCTAGACAGCCCCCTTCCCTAGACGCCTGCTCAAGGTCACCATTATATAAGCCCCCTCCCTATGTGCCGATCCTCATTCCATCACCGACTCTCCAACAATGAAAAACTCTCCATTGGCCCGAATGAATTCTAGTTTTGAAATAAACTCTAAAGAAGAGTTACAAGACATTTTTAATATTTTACAAGAACTTGTAGATAATTGTACAACCATCAAAATGAATTTGGAAATAACATACGATTGTCCTATTTGTGATAAGGTTGAAAGTTTAGACAAAGACAGTTTACTAAATCTAACTCCTGCACCATCTAACACTACTGATGGTAATAATGAAGAGCAACTTCTTTCCCCCACCACTTCTTTGTAATTCATCCTTTCCCCCCACCACTTCTTTATTTAACTAACATTTCTCCCTTTTACTTCTCATTCCGTCTTCGACTTCTGAACTATCAACATCACTTGTTTTAAAATTTCAAACACTAACACAATCATGATTTATATGATGGATGAAGTTCCCTTCGTAACTAGAATGGAAGAGGATAAATTGAAATTAGAAATTAAACGATTGGAAATGGAACAGGAAAACCAACTCGAAATGTTACATTTGTTCAAGCTTTTCAAATACATCATCTGGGGACTCTGCATTTACCTTCTCATCGTCGTCGGTGTTTGCATTTACAACTCTGTAATTCATCACAAAAGTTCAACTTGTTTAAACTCTGCTGTTGCACATTAATTCTATGTTCACTAATAAAATTCAAAAGTTACTTCAACCTATCCTACTATCACCAACTAGTTCAACTTAGAACTATTTCTGGTGGTAGTTGGGTAGGCTTTTTTAAAACTTACTCTGGATGACCTTGACATACTTTCCAGATCCCATTTATAAATTTCAATTTCAGTTTTAAACTAACTTTTAGTTTTGTTCAACTATTAAGAGTTTTGTTAACACCGTCAAATTTCAGTTTTCAACTAACTTTTAATTTATGTACACTTTTAGTTCAACCCTAGTTACTTTATTCGCAAATTCAATTCAACCGACCGCCAACGCTATCGCCATCTCCACCCCAATATTTCAACATCTCTGCCCCCAACACCTGCCCGAACATCTGCCCGTAGGGGCAGCTGCCCGGACATCTGTTCGGTTTTAAAAATATAAAAGAAAGGTAAAGGAGTGGGGGTGGCGCATGCTCACCAATGCAAAACTAAGGTTTGAGGTTAGAATTATCCATGGCGGCCGCCATGTCTGGTTCAGTTTCGCCACATAGAGTCGGCGACCGGTTATTGGTCTAAAGGAGTGGGGGAAGGGGTGGTGGGGGGAGGTTGCCGTTTTATAAGCCCTCTCCCTAGGCGGCGCTTCTCATTCGATCGCCAACTTTCAAATGATAAACACCTCTCCCATGGCACGAATCAATTATCCCACTATCACCAACTACTTCAACTTAAAACTATTTCTGGTGATAGTTGGATAGAATTTTTAAAAACTTACTCTGGATGACCTTGACATATTTTCCACATCCCAGTTATAATTTTGAATTTCAATTTTAAACTAACTCTTAATTTTTCTTCAACTGTTAGAGTTTCGTTAACACCGACGAATTTCAATTTTAAACTAACTTTTAATTTTATGCGCAAATTCACTTCACCCTAACGCCAACACTATCGCCATCTCCACCCCAACCTATATGGCATAACATATCACTACAGCATCTGATATATACCCTCTGCCCCCACCGGAAGCTATATGACATGGCAGCTGGCACCAGCTGCCCCGGCAGCTGCTCGGCGGGCAGCTGATCTGTGCCAGGAGTGGCTTTTTCCCACTACTCCTGAAAATTACCATGGATCCTACGGGGTTGAAATTTATCGTTTATGTTCCGTTTTGCTAATAGGTGTTCACTGAGAAACAGTTTTGCAAATATATAAATATGTTTTTGATTTTTTTAGGGCTCCAACCCATATGATTTCAAAATTACTGTAGGGCCTACGGGGTTGAAATTTGAGATGGTTGTTCCTATTTGCTCATTGTTTGTCATTACGAAAAGGTTTTGCAAAATTCCTTCACAGCTCAACTCACACTGTTATTTCAATATCATTCTTAAGAAAGAAGACTTTGTTGATCTTTAAAAATATTTTGTAACCTAAAAAATAAATTCAATCACGGGCGAAGCCGTGACGGGAAACAGCTAGTATTCTATAATTCTGAACATATTCGTGAGTTTTGGTATGACAAATACATTTTATTCATGTCTTAAGCCTCCAAAGATGTTAAAGACAATTATAAATAAGTTACGTACTTCCGTCTTAAGCTTTAATAAATTTTAACTTAATCTGGACTATCATGGTTTTTACAAATAAATTGCCACCAGGTCTGATTTCACAAATACAAACATCAATTCGTTGTCAAAAAGTTAAAATTCACACAACACATAACAGGTTAACACTTCATAGCGATTACTGCACTATGAAACTCGTACGGGCCAGTAGGTCAATACCTAACTAATTCCTAAAAATGTAAAAACTCCCAACCTAACCCTTAAAATGTAGGATACAATATGTTTGATATAAACATTACAAATAAATAAATTTACAAAAAACAAATTAACATTATGGATTGTAAATCATAAACTATTTTAAAGAAGAATATAACTCACAATTAAAAATGTTTGAGTAAAAAAAAGTAGATTTAACAAACTTTTCGTTAAAATATATCAATTTGTTTAAAATAATTGCTTTGATTTGGTCATGTGATTTATAGAAAAGGAAGAAGTATTAACTTTAAGAAGAAGTAGACATGTCTGTTCTATTTTGGGAATGTCAAGGGACTGTTTCACACCTCTTCGTCTAATGACAACTTTTCATCTTCACGTGTTGCAACAAACCACTTTCGTGATTAAAATCTCTCCACAATGAGTTTTTAAGCCAGACCATCCTTATATAGCCTAACACGTTATTTTATGTAATGTTCTACGCTATATCTGCTGTTAAATTTTTTATTACAACATAATGGGTGCTTAATTTTATGTTTGTTAACTACCAAAGTAGTCATTGAAAGTGTTCGATTTAAAATTTAATTAAATTAGATTAAACAACAGTTAATTCCTGATGTACTTTGTAAAATATGCTCAAATTTTAGATATTTCTTCACTGAAGACGTAGCGGTGAGTGGATGCCATATATACCATCAATGTGACCACGCAAGCTACAAACTTCTCAATTGCTACTCAAACATTAATTATATTTAAATAAGTTTGTTTTACCTTACATTTTTCTTATCGCTTTGGACATGGACATCATAAACAAGAATTTAAAATCTTAAGATTATAAAGATAATTTTCGATTACATAGTAAAAAGAGTGGTTACCATTAAAAATAATATTTTGATAATACTATACATCACATAACACAAATAAACTTGCATTATGAATTATTACAATAATATGAATAGTATAATTATGAGAAAATCCGTTCTTTGAATCAAAAGAAATCCATTGAGAAAACACGATTTTAAGAAAACTTTGCCGTAGAAACGCAGTATTAAAATGAGATCCTTTGCTGCATCATATGCTTTCCAATCTATCTTACTTTGATGTCAACAACCTCTGCAACATATTTGAATATGTAGGCTCTGTGATTCTCAATAAATCAGGCAGCTTTGATCTACTAAAAATTTGATTAGCACTTTCTCTACACTTAAAATAAAAGTTTTTTTTATATATTTAATTTTTGTTAACACAGTATACGCTTTTTAAATATTTTCAAATGATGAATTATAGTAAAACAATTATGTGTTAAACAGTTAAATGTTGGCGGCTTTTAATGGAAATATAGAATTTCCTACTTTATTACCTACTTGTTTTACCGTGTAAGTACCAGTATCTGTATTAATGTTTGATTTACATGACATATTAAGTGAATATTGTATGAAACATTTTTTATAATTTAAATATAGTTGATAAAGGGTTGAAATAATAGTACTACAAACTACAAGTAAATTAATTACAAAATATGAAAAAAAAAAAAAAACTATTTTGAGAACTAATATTTTCTCAAGCAATAGGTCTCCATAATCTAATAACAAAATATTATTAACAAAACAGAATTTGAAGTAAGATTTATGTTTAACATACATATTCAGAATAACTTAAGTGTGAAGAACAAGAGAAAAAAATAAAAAACATGTTTTTATATATTTTTCATACACAAAATTGAATAAAGGCGTTAACGATTTCCAAAAAAGACATTCTATTATAATTCTCAAAAAATTATTTTAAAATATTTTTACTTTTAAACATACGATTGTTGATGAAGGTACTAGTGTCCGATATAACTATTAATATAAAACGATTGTCTTAGTATTCAAGAAGAGGTTTTGCCACATTTAATGCGGACTCTAAATTGGTCCAACAATGAACGGAACATGCTGAACCCCACCCATGGACCACTAACAGCTCAGTGGTTAGCATAATGTTACATGTTTCACAATGTTGAATCCATAAAAACCTTCAACTGCTGGCAGTAAAGCCTAAAATGCACGCCTTTTTGTCACTTCTTTAAATTTATGCATTTCTAATTTTACAGTTTATTGAAAATGAATTAATGGGACTGTAAATTATTTACTTAATATTCCACATAGGAATAAAACGTAATTGTTTCTGTGGTAAGGTTAGAAATATTATTCATATTAATTTTCAATAAATTTAATAACATTGTATTTCATATTTCATACAGAAAATGATAAAATTTGACAATGTAGTCTTTTACTCAAGATATAAGCTTGAACATCATCCATAAATCTAAATTGATCATGTTTAAAACGCTACGTTTCTCATTCATACTGTTCCTTTACGTCTATGGGCAAGAAGGTTATAGGGCTGTCATTAAAGTTAATACATTCTGTTAAAGCGCAATACAATGTATATTAAATAAAAAATAAAAAAATAAATATTACCATTGCTGAAAATAGTTTCTCATAGTTAGTTAGTGATATTGAAATAGTTAGTTAGTTAGTGAAAATAGTTTTTGTTTTAGTTGTTAAATAGTTTCTCATTTTTATTATTAAAAATATGACAATTGGGACTCTTTTTGCATTACTTAAATTTTGTATTAAGGTGAATTTGGATAATTTTGAATTAAAGCACCTTCAGTGACTGTAAAGCTATCTTTTAAAATATCTCTACATAACAAAGAATGTTATTGATTATTTAATAAATTGGATGAATTCAAAATGCATGTCATCTAAAAAAACCACTACTCCTATATGACTCTAGATAGCTTTAAATAAATATGTAATTTCTGTGCAATGTATTCTAAAAATAGGTAATTTTAATCCTCAACCAATGATATAATCGTAAAGATGAATTGCAGATAAATCAAACTGTTTTTGAAAAGTATAATATTGGAATTTACACCAATAAATAGGTAGAATGCATTTTATTTAGTAAAAAGCCAATATTACGGTTGAGGAATTCCTCACTCAATTCAAACTGTTGGATTTATTGAAGATCACACACATTCAACCTGTCTTTCAAACACGTAGAGTAAGCTTTCGGTGTCAAAGTAAGATAAATTGGGGAGCGCACGGTTCAGCAAAGAATCTCATTTTAATGTTACTTTGAATGTAGTTTCACACTTTACAAAGTGTGTTTTCCCCGAAGATTTACCTTATAATAAGAATATCTCTCGTGATATTAGCTTTCATGTAAACTTATCCAACATTTTTTTGCACTAGTTATGAATCGTGTGCGTGTCCGTTAAATTGATTAGTATTATTGCAGTACAGTTACAATTGAGAGAGTTAGTTTATGCTTTAGATGTAGTAGTAATCCAATCCACGTTCAGATTTCTGTTGTGTAAAGTGTGTGAACCCTAGTAAGTTTTCATTGCACACCATTTAACAAAATGTCCCTACCCCGGTGATATATTGAGGATACTAACTTTTCCTAACTTCCCACACGTAATTCACATCATTCCAAGCATGAATAGCATTGATTTATAATTACAATAAGAATTATAATTTCAATCATGGTTATTTCCAAAAGAACTAATACATAAAACACAAATACAGAATACTTCAAAGACAATTCTTAACAACTAACAATATACAAAAGTATATAAGCAACCTAACTAAATCAACGAGAAAATATGTTAATGACTTGGTCATTATAATAATTGGTCATAATAATACGTGAAAATACTTACATTTTCACATTAGAAACATAATAGAATATTATTTAACACAGAATAAACCAAACCAATCACGATTATAAAATATCTTATTATAAAATATCTTTTAAAAATCATTAAAATTATATGATGGTTATATATGATTGTAACCAATATCAAACTGTAAGTTTTAACAGTGACAAACCAATTCTGTGGCAACTTTTTTTTAAAGGCTTAAAAATTAACAAATGCCTCACTTAAGTCTATAGCTAGCACTATTAACATAGCGATAAGTAAATATAATTTTTAAATAAAGAATTTTCACAGATCAATGTTGTATTTGTGATAAAAAATATGTGAACTTTTCAAACCATTAGTGTTTTAGTATCTGTAGTAAGATGTTATACATTAAATAAACCACACTGAAGGGACAGCACAACAAAACCATTTAGACCACTCTGACATAGGATGTCACCATAAGCAGTTATGGGACTCTGGACATCTCCCAGGGCGACCGACCCAGCGTTGTACGGTCCTGTCACGGCCGGTCGTGGCTGGACTGCAGATGAAGGAGTCGTCTACACTAAGGATCAGGCCAAGGTTGGATCCAAGATGAAAATGTAGGAAATGTTAGCTTTAAACTCACGGTTTAAATGGATTTCGAAAAAGTATTTCTTTTTGTAGTTCATTGTTCTTCAAGTGTTTTCATATATAATTACTTGAAACAATATAATTGTTACATAATAAAATGTATGTAGGCCTAACAAATAATTATTCCTTATGATTTTCTGTCATGTTAAATAACCAACCTTCACAAAAATATTTGATTTTTATATGTCAACCGTTATGACATGGAATACGATGTTAACGCGTTTTGAAAAGTAATAACGGGTGGCCCAAACATGTCTTATTATTTAAATGATTTTTTTCTGTTAGTAACCATCTCCCCCTTAAATTTATAGTTATTTGCAGCTGTAAGTATATCAAGGGGAAATACTTTTGTGATGTACGGTGTTTAAGAAGAGGCATCTCTGAACGATTAGTAATTTAAAAGTATTTAAACTACAAAGTTGGTTCAATAGAACGTCACATTGACTTATTGAAGGAATGACAGATTACTCTTTGCATGATGAACTTGAAGCTTAAAAATCTGCATTACAAACCATTAAACAAAGTAAGGATTGAGTTATAAATCCTTCCAGCACGACTTTTCCCATCTTCTTCGCTCAAGTTTATATCTTAAAAAACCATCCAAAGATTATTAAGGCTGATGTGATAGATTTTATTTAGTTTTCAATAAACTGAGGATCAAACATATAATGTTTTTGGTGGTCCAAATGAATAAAAAAATCTATGATTTTAGATATGATAAGAGTGAATGTAATAATACAGCGTTTAATGGTATTTTTTACTTCGAGAGTCTTATATCACGTTATAACCAAAATAATTATCACTTTGCTACATTTGACACACTCCACTTATGTAGTTAGTGAATGACGAACCCGCCTAAATGGTGTAACATTATGCAGTCTCGCTGTTTTGCATGTCAGGGCGGGGAGCATTTTGTAACGTGATTGTCTAATCTTCTAAAACACTAAAATAGAATGACATAAAGTAAAAAAGTATTCAAGTCAACGAATATAATTAGGAAATATTTTAAACAAAAAGGAAAATCTTAAAATCAACGATATTTCAGATCAAATATAAGAACTATGATTCTAACATTTCAGGTGAATAAATAATGAAGCAATGTGTAAAACTTAGTAAAAAACATTTAACGCATTGATCTTTTTACTTAATTTACTTGATTAACGGTCTTTCCAAAATACGTAGAATCAGAATGAAAGTTTTTAACAACCAACTAATTAATTAAGTGACTAATATTATCAATTATGGAGAGAAAATAGGGACACAGTTTTAAGTATTAAAATGTGTTTGAAAACACTTATTTAACTACCAGAGTATTTAAAATATTATTAATTAAAATGTTTAACTTTTATACACCATTAAACTGACTTCATTAAGGAATAAATCATGTAAAATTAAATCATAAAAGTATTTTAATAATTTACTTTAAAACAAAGAATTTTAATAAGGTAATAACTAAAGCATTTGTTTATAAATTAAAAACAAATTATTGTTATAATTGTTTCTCATATTAATATAAAAATTCTTTGACAGATTTTAAGTTATAAAATACGTCAATCAGAATTTACAAATACATATAAATATAACAAAGAGATGATAGTAAGTTACTTTAATAAAAGTAATTTTTATAAGAAGCTTTTGATAAATTTTGAAAGTTTTCAAAAAAGTATTTGTTTACCCAATAAATTTAATTAACTGTTACAAGATTTAGTTTGAATTCTTTCACTATAATTGTCATGTTTTTAATATGTTTCAAGTATAAGTCTCGGCAAACAGAATTTAATAAAACCTACTGAGAAACCTAAGATCTAGAGATATTGGTGTGGTGCTTGGGCAAGCGTTAACACAAACACTATATCCGTCTTTATTACACTTGCTTAGTTTAGCTTTCTCTGGTTGTGTGTGGTCTAGATAGAATAACCCAACAAGACTAACATGAATCTGTGCATGTTTAGGTGGGAAGGGTGAAATATAGTTATACTTTTAATATATTGGGTGTCCCAGAACACGAGTACACTTCTTTTAAAATTTAAACTATAAAGTTTTTGCAAAAAAAAATGTACCGTTGTAGGATAAAACCACTCACGATCTATCTATTGATACTTATTTCAATGTTTGGTGTGTACCAGAAGTACCCCTAATTCTAACTGCTAAGGAGAAAATGGCCATTTAGATATAGTTTTTTCCCATATTAACAGCGTAAGGAAAATTTCAAATAAGCCCTACATGATCTCAACATTTTACGCTTAACAGTACTTTCCAATTATGACACCGTCTAAAAACCTCATTTCACGTAATCTTCCATCATAAAATATGATTTATCACGTAATTAGTTTTACTTTTCCATACAATTTCAATAATTCTGCCAAATTGTAAACGTTATGTAAAAATAAAATAATTTTGGAAAAAAAAACTAGTAAATTATGATAGGGAAAATATTTAAAAGGAGAGTCTAAGATATTTTTGTGAAGGAAGATCTTTCTTTATCCAATGATCAGATATAATGAATTTGAAAAGTTGTTCCGTATTATTCTTAAGGGAAAAATCTAAATTTCAACCGCTAATATCCCCCAAACTGTTAGGATTATGGTTGCAAATTAAATTGTAATCTTATTATGAAATTACGTGTAGAATACAAAAATATCATAAAAAGTTGATGTTTGTATTTTAAAATAGTGACTTTCGGTACACCTTGTGCATTAAAACTACTGTCAATAAACATGCATTAACTGTCTTAAATATATTGGCAAAAGTGGTTTTTATGAAACAAAATAATTCTTTAAATTCTAATATGGGTGTACGGGTGGTTTGGAATAACCGGTATTTTACCTAATCTATTGACATAAGGTGAAAGTTAGTATTCGAAGTTAGCATTCGAAGTTAGGTCAAAGTTTCTATTTTAAGTATTAAACAGTATGATCATGTTTTAAAATTTTGAAAATAAAATTTTTACGTTATAATAATAAATAGGTACTGTTGCAACATATTTCATTTCGATTTTCGTATTTTTTTTTATGAAAACTAATTCTGTTATCAAATTAACTATAATACTGCAAAAAATGAGGATTTATTTGAATTGTTCTTACCATTTAAAATTGAATAGGAAATACTAATCATCTACAAAAAGAATTAGCTATTAGATAATAAGGCTATCATTTACAATTTTAATATAGTGTTATTTAAGGAAAATATGTTAAGCACCGTTTTACAAATAATAACAATAGTAATGGGATTGTTGTTTTCAATTCATTCAAAAAATAAACTGTTAATTCATATAATTATAAATAAACTGCTATTTATAATTATAAATTTATTCGTGAACCATTTTCAACTTTCCAGCTTTTTTATACAAAACATAGTAGTTTAGAATAAATGCTTTCGTATATATATGAACAGGATCATGTTAAATCAGGGAGACGTCCATTAGAAGAAGAGATAAAGAGACGGTTTGGACAGACCTCCACAGGTGGGCTTTTATAATATTGGACATTTTCCCCACCTAAACATGTCCTCTTGGGTGAGACATGCCTTTCATTTCGACCTTGCTTGTCTTTAAAAACGCTTGTGTATTCGATAAAGTATTTTTTAACTTCTTCTTTAAGTTTCAAAAGAGGATATGAGAAATATTTATTTAGATAGTACAGTTATTAAAGGTCGTGAAGTTTATTATATAAAAAATAAAATAATTTGCTTTTGTATTTTTTTTATTGATATGAGTCAGTAATAAAATTCTAAATATGAAATATTTCGCCTTTTTAATGTTTCCATTATTTCAAATTTCAATCCAACTATTGAACTAAAATCCATATTGTTTAGCCTCGGAGCCGTAATTACATCACGGAAGGTCTTAAAATTATTGTGAGAAACATTAAAATAGATTAAAAAAGCAATTGAGATTATAACTCAAGTACACGGGACCAAGCTTATGACCTATGGCCCATAGTCAATGTTATAAAATAGGCAATGTTTAAATTTAGCCTCCTTGGAAATCTATGTAAAGATGAGATTTGTGTTTTACAATGCGCGTGTTGGATTATGATTTCAAGATACTTCTAAAATAACAACAAAAAAAGATTATGTACGTCGTTTATGGATTTAAAGCAAAATCTAAACCCATTTAGGATAAAAGGATTCAAAGAAGGTATTAAATTCAAATAAAATATCAAAAATAGTACCCAATATCACAACAAGATGAATTAAATAACTACAAATGTACATATTTCATGTTCAAAGTTATAGCTTCCAACTTTCACAGTATTTGATAAGCCCCTTCAAAGATGCAAACATCAATATATTTTTCATTAAATAGTTATTTGTGTGTTTAAGAACGAAAAGTTTGTCATTGCCGCTCGAGAATTGTAGTCAAACTAAACATTTCGCGATCGGCAATGACTATTTGTGTTCGTAGTTCAAACAAGATTTCCCTTCCACCATAATTGAAAAGGGTTAAATTGGTTATTGTATGCAAAATAAAATTAACGTTATGTTTGACTTTTCTGTTGTAACAAACTAACAACTATCAAACTTAACCTCAAACTAAAAAACAACAACAATTAATTACTAAAGACAACAATGATCAGCAGATGTGGTATGGTTTGTAACAACAGCTAATGATTTGCTACACAAAAAGTATTCGAAAACTCAGAAGTTATACAATCGGAATATTAAATTGTACAACCAACTTTCAGAAAATAATAGAAATATGAAACCAAGGAGCTTTAAAAAACAATGAAGAAGATTTTGAACGAAAATAGTTAATATAATATTGAATGATTCTATAATATTAAATTTAAATAATATACAATTAATCTAACAACAAAATTTTAGTATTACGGCCAACATTGTATATGCCTTTTGTCATATCTACAATAAAGGTATTATTATTTTATCGGTTATTATATTTAGTGAGGGAGAGAAAGACCATTGCTTCTCGACAGCGGGAATGAAATGAAAGCAGAAATTAACTATTTTGCGCACTGTTTACAGGTGTGGAAATGGGACAATTCAGCGCAATGATATGACAGGATATTTACTGCGCTTTTCTGGAGTGGAAATGTAACGGGATACCGCATGATGGGCTTTTTGAAAGTTCCACCCCAAGTGTCACAAGATATGAGATATCTGTCACAACTTTTTTGGAAAGACACCAGACGCTGGGGGAGTGTCATTAGGAACTTTTACTGTACGTTAGAGGAAAATATATATTGTGTTCATGTAACGTAGCTTCAACGTCATTTTATACAAGGGCATGTGTGAAAAACTATGGCAATTTACATTCTTAATAACCTTTTCATTGTTTTTTTCCAAGTTAAAGTTGTTGTATATCAACTTTTAAGCTTAAGCTTATGAAAATTGAAACATGAAAAAAAAAACTTTTAGTGGAGGGGTGAAATTTATTTAGTAATTTCAAACATTAACAAGTAAACTAATACTCAGACAAAAGTTTGTATTTGTCTCTCTACTTGAGTACGTTGAAAACATTTATTTTAATTTGGAAAGTCCTTATTTACTTATTATTTACATTAAGTAAGTATATTTTAAGTATCTAGTTAAATATCTTGGCTCCCCACAAAAATAAAACCATAAATATTAATAATTTATTACTAACCTTATAAAACCAATGTTAAAGGGCACGTATGAAATACCAGGTAGCCGAGTCACGATAAACAAGAACCGAGCATTATATAGGAGGACTATAATAAGGTCTGGCCACAAACTTTCCAAGCTTTCTGTATACCAAAGTTGCATAGATATTAAAACTTCTCATGGCCACATGCTACCTATGAATAACATATACGATAACATGCACATCGTGTACCTTGATTAGAATATATGAAGGCAGAGTGAAGATGGCGTTTTATACATTGACTATAGTATACAACACGGCAAAAACACTTCATATACTTAGTAGTTTATTCGTATAAAAGTGATTTATACGTTGCAAACACCTTTAGATAAAAATTAGAGGAATTTAGTCATCTCTCGAAATCAAGTGAGGATAAAAAAATATGAACAATAAGTTAAAGTCCAAATAAATGTAAAGGTAACCTGTGAAGGGAAGGGGTAACTTGTGTTGGGCGTATATTACATTTAATTAATGTTTTTTTTATTATTTTTTTTTTTTTATTAGCGAATTTCCCTATAGTTAATACGCTATTACGGTAGTAGCCTTGGTAAGACCTAAGCCCGGGACCACTTTACTTTTTCATTTTGAGGCCCCAGAATCCAAAAACACCATTAGTTCATTTTCATATATATGTGAGTGTCCGTGGTACTGATAACTTTTGAAGGGGACCTCCGCTTTTGATTAAATTTGGTATGAAGTTGTAAGATCAGGTCTATTTTCATGAGTTCACGAACCAGCGTTGTCGGGTTATGGGAACGGGGTTTTATGGGGTTTCAAAGGGGTCAAAAATGGGTTTTTGGCATTTTTGGACCTCAATTTTCAAAATTCATCAATTTTAACTAAAACCATTTAAAAGACCTTAAAAACAAACAATTTAGTATTTTGAATCTTTAAAATAGCTTAACTGGTTATAGAGAAAATTCAAATCAAGTTTCCCATGTTATTCTTATGGGTAAATCTTTAAAAAGTTATATATCGCTTATTTATCAACATATCTTAATAAAAAAATTTATGAACCTTCACTAGGTGGTGAGTAATTAAGATTTGATTAAAAACCCACATGGCAGCAAACTTACATGGTAAATCCCATGGTATTCTCGGGGAAAATAAGTGTATAATGGGAGCAAGAGAGATTGAGATAATAAGGTATCTGTGCCTAATCAGCTGATCAGCTGTCTTCTGCATATTTGTCAAATTTGACATGTTTATGTTTTGTAATTTGAAAACAAATCATTCCTTAAATGAAAGCATGGAACCTTTCGATATGCACTTTTATTACTGTTATAAAAATTATAAAAGTAATTTATTGCAATATAGATATTAAAATATAAATTATGAACTAAAAATAATTTACTCAGAAATCTAATGCCATTAAATATATTATATTTCCTTGTAAAGATTATTAATTATATAAGATAGCCACGAAGTTCTTTGATAATGAAACAATAATTCTTTGGAAATTCGCTGAGTACGCAGGTCTGCTGCGACGGGGGTATTATTTAATTTTATTGAAGTACATTGAAAATGTGTTAGGTGGATAAAATACGTAAAATATGGTAATATCTAATGAAATTTATTCTATAAAACTCATTAAAACATAAAAAAACTGTGTTTGATAATAATAAAGAATGTCTACATGGGAAAAGTGCGTGTATGGAGTGCCTATTACCAAATGTAAAACTCACGCATAAAGAAGATACGTATTTATTGTAAATAATGTGTATGATATGGTATATTTCTAAACAAGGGTTGAAAGTACCGTTTTCCTAGGCGGAACGTTGATCAAGACATGGAATTGCGGTTTCTATCCAAAATTCTGGACGATATTTTTCACGCTCCATAATTAATAATAAATTAAATGGTATGTTTCAAAATTAAACTGCACAGTTGATTTTTACAGTGCAATGACACCAAAATTATCTAAAGATCAGGTTGATTATAAATACACTTTCTTTTAGCGACACTAAAAACAATAGGTTTGAGAGCATGGACACACAAGGGACAAGAAATATAACTTATTCATAATCAAATAATTTTCACCAGCCAAATCTTATACTCTAAAACAAGCTCCGTTTGTACGGGCAAATTTATTTTAGCTCCAAGGATTTTTTATTTTTTTTGATTGAATATGGGGGTTTTGGCCACCAGAAATCGATTGGAGCTGGTCCCACGTCTGGGAAAAATCCGGTTTTCGCGCTAGAGCCCTTCAAAGTTTCCATGTTATCCTTATGGAGAATTTATTAATTGAAAAAAAATAAATAAAAAAATAATAAGCTGATAACTAACTGTGGATATAAACTGATGTGTTACATCTTGATTACATCTTGATTACATGATATTACATCGTGTTACGAGTGAGCGGAGCGAACGAGCTATGTGTGAGAACGAAAGTAATTTTAACGAGCTTAAGCTCGGTCCCCCTGGTATAGTTCTAAAAATAGCTGTAGCTTCCCACTCGGTAGGGGACAAACTTTTCTTTTTTTTAACACACGATGTGTTGGAAGTAGTTGTTCTCCATGCGGTTTAATGGAGATTACATTTATTGTTCTTAAACTATCATATGGAATTGTGATCGAGATATAGAATTGATTTATGAAATACAAATAATAATAAACATAAAAATTAAAAGTTTTACATTAAGGAATTTTTTTATATACGAGTAGGCCTATGCACAAATTGTGCTTTTTGTAATGTATTACTTAATGTTGGGAGAAACTCATCTAAATAAACGGTATCAGATAACTGACACATACTTTCTCCCAACAATATAAAAAAGGGTTAAAAGCTTCAAACATTAATGTCTTGATGGCTCAGTCGGATAGCTACCAGCTGAGGAGCGTGAGTTTGACCCTACGCGCGTCTGTGACTTATAACTTATAACAACGTACTGCGTTTACCACTAAACGAAAAATTGAATTTTCTCCGCAACCACTTGACGTAGAGCAATCATTTAAAATACTGAATTATTTAGTTTTTGAGCTTTATTTAATTGTGATAAGTAAAATTTATTTCAAGATAACAGCTATTTTGAAAATAAAAAAATTGATTTTTTAAACACTTTTTACTGTATAACTTTTGAACGGGCATTTTCTCGGAGATGCGGGTGGTGCCATTTTATTCAGCATTTTAATCTTAATAACCCACAAAATTTTAATCAAAATCGTTAGAGCCGTTTTGAGAAATTTTGATTTTTGCGTTTTTTGAGGGTTTTTGGGGGTAAACTACCCTTAAAATAAAAAATTCAAAAAAAATGAAAAAAACGCCTGGAATTATCGTGGGTTTGGACCTACATACCAAATTTCACCAAAATCGGACCATTGGGGCATTCTCTAGCTCTGTATACATCCAGACACACACACACACACACACACACACACACACACACACACACACACACACAGACATCACTCGGAAAACCACTTTTTTGGACTCAGGGGAACCAAAATGGATAAATCCACCAACAACTCAAATTCGAAAATTTTGACGAAAACAATACTTTCTCCATATACTATGGTATAGGGGGAGAAAGTAAAAACAATTCGACAGAATTATATAGCTTTTCAAAACTCATGTTGATTATGCAGTGAGAGAAGATTAATTTTTATTTACAATCTTATTAAAAATTCATCTAAATTTAATCAGCTGTTAAGTTACAATTATTCACATCTAAAAATCTTATAATGAAATATGGTCAACATTTTAAAGCACCCTCTAGAAATACTTTAAAGGCTAGGGGGCGAAGCTCGAATCGAAATGACGTTTTTAATCACCATTCACCCACGAGCTAGATCATGAGATTTAAAATGACACCTTAGTCTTAAAAATCGGTTAAGTAGGTGAAGAGAATAGGGATGCAACTGACAGACAAATTCTTATTGAATTAAGTATATACATTTTTCAATAATATGTTTTAAATTTTACGTTTATTCCATCAATTCTTCATTTAATTTAACTCCATGAAGGTTTGTTCACAAAAAAACGTAAATTTCACAAGATATAAAGACTCAAAGTAACACAAGAACGTGTGTTGCCACAGGTGATCAATTCACATATTGGATGGTCTTTTCTTCTAGTATCGGTCACTGAATGCCTTTGAGGTTTTATCACAGTAAATTATTAATGGACACTGCCTCATCAAATCTCTTGATTTGAACGAAAAACTGTTTTACCTTTTTCGATGTTAATTTTTTACTATTTTACAGAATTTACATATTTTACTTGATATTTTTTTTTTAAATAAAATAATGTATTAGTTATTTGTTTTGCTCTCCTATAAGTACTTAAATATAAGTATTAAAAAATATTTGAGAAACGGAATTTGAACGGTAAGTAATATTTAAAGTATAGGAAATATTATATTTAATAATATTTTTACCTAGTAAATAAATTTCTTATGTAGTCCTTATTTAAGATAATATGTGTTTGAAACATATGATTCATGTGGGTCAATAAAGAATATTAATAATAAATAATAAATTTAATAGTTAATTGGGTTTTAATTGGATGAGATTTGATATCAATTACTAATATTCTCGTGGTTAGTAATTAAATTAAAATAGCCAGTTTTCTAACTTTATCGTCTGTTTTTTTATTCTTTAGGTCTTCTGGAGGGTAACTTTCTAGAGGGTCGCCTGTCAACGGTAGGACTAAAATTATGTTGAGGCTGGTTGAGGATAGTTTAGATTATCAATTACCTCAAAGAATATCTACTTCCAATACAGATTTCAGGTAAATATGTTATACAAAATAAATTTTTATTCCAATTTAAATATTAGTTATTATAGTAAAAAAAGTTATACACCCCCAATGCGTTAAAACATTTAATACGAGGAATTGGAGATGACTAATAATGTGATCCCATAATCATAGAGATACTTTTACAAATGTCAAACTATTCCTCAGTAAAAGAATATAAATTTGAATTAAAAATAAATTTCTTATTTGACAGGTATTAGATGCAAGACAAGACAAATAAACTTGAAACTATGTTGAGTATAGAAGGTAACTTGTAAAAGTTTGAAAGAAACTTGTACCGGAAAGATAGATGACTGTTACATAAAGAGTGTGAACCCTTCCAAGTTTGCATTACACACCATTAAACAAAATGTCCCTACTGAGAGATAAATCCTCCCCAAACTTTTCCCATCTCCCCACACGTTACTGTCTTTATTCAA
>JAQYXR010000743.1:0-60520 GCA_030545055.2 Neoaliturus tenellus
TTTTTGTTAAAATTTAGTTGTAATAGTTACAATTAACACTTCAAAAAAATTACTTTAAGGGCCGCTTTCCCCAACTTAGTTTAAACTAATCCAGAAAACTGTTAATGTTAAATCATACAGCAATATCGGGTTTAATCTTGAGTTTGGTTTAAACTAGGTTGGGGAAAGCGGGCCTAAATGTATAACATAAGTAACAATATATATTTAATAAAATAAATAGTGATACATTAAGAATTAAAAGAGCGATTAAACAAAGTACGGTAAATAGGCGAAAAAGTTAATATTATAAACAGTTTCTTTATGATTTAGTATTATATTTTACAGCAATTTCTAAATCGAAGCTTCAGGGCAAACATGAAATATTACAAGCAAGGCTTCAAAACATTATAGAGCGATCATAACGTTTATGAAGTAACGAGATTTCCATTGGTTTAATACATCTAATGCAGTACAGCAAAAACTCGACTCTATTTAGTGATAAAATTTAACTCTATGAATTCTTTTGGAAAAACAGGGTGACTCTTGGAACAGGTCAATTTTGAAATAGTTGTTGTATTGTTGTTGGACGAGTTAAGGAGATTCAAGTTATGCAACTCCTATCGTATAATACCATTTTATTCAAAATAGATAAATTGTCAGTATAGCATCATACTTTTGCATTCGACAATTAAGAACGTCAATTTTACTATCAAACAAAGCTAATTTTAAGACTTTGATGTTGGTCGAAACGACACCACTGTAAGGTGAAACATTTTTTTGAGATGTATTCATGCAATGCATAACAACTAAAACTAAATAGTCCTAAAGGAACAATTAAAATACCCGAAAAATAACTGCGGTGAAAAATGTTATTGTCAGATGCAGTCAATATGCACGCATACAAACGCTAGAACTTAAGCTTGTGTTTTTGGTGTTTTCACTAATTTTACGGAATAATTAAGCTTTTTATATATCTTTACAAAGTACTTAGCTTGCAGTGGTGTCATTTAGATCATTATACAATTTTAAATTAAAATCCGCTGATAATAATATTACTTCTTTTTTAAGTGCCGTATGCCAAAATATGTATTATACTGACAACTGATCTATTTTTTACTGAAATGGTAGGACACTCTCAAGAAATCGTCGTAATATGCTGGATCTCCACAACTTGTTCAGCATTGATACAAAAACATTTCACATTCGTCCGGTTCCCAAAGTTATCATTCGACGTTTTGCAAATAATATTTTCAAATTAGGTATAAAAAAAAACAAAGTTATATTTGAAACTAATGTGTAGTACTTTTACTTTCTCCCCTATACCATAGTATATGGAGAAAGTATTGTTTTCGTCAAAATTTTCGAATTTGAGTTGTTGGTGGATTTATCCATTTTGGTTCCCCCTGAGTCCAAAAAAGTGGTTTTCGGAGTGATGTCTGTGTGTGTGTGTGTCAGGATGTATACAGAGCTAGAGAATGCCCCAAACGTCCGATTTTGGTGAAATTTGGTACGTAGGTCCAAACCCACGATAATTCCAGGCGTTTTTTTTTTCATTTTTTGAATTTTTGATTTTTAAGGGTAGTTTACCCCCTAAAACCCTCAAAAATCGTCAAAAATCAAAATTTCTAAAAAACGGCTCTAACGATTTTGATTAAAATTTTTTGGTTTATTAAGCTTAAAATGGTGAATAAAATGACACCATCCACATCTCCGAGAAAATGCACGTTCAAAAGTTATGGAGTAAAAAGTGTTTCAAAAAACAATTTTTAGAATTTTCAAAATAGCTGTTGTCTCGAAATAAATTTTACTTATCACCATTAAATCAAACTCAAAAAACTAAATAATCCAGTATTTTAAATTATTGCTTTACGTCAAGTGGTTGCGGAGAAAGTTCAATTTTACGTTAAGCGATAAACGCAGTACGTTGTTAAAAGTCACAGATGCGCGTAGGGTCAAACGAGCGCTGCTCAGCTGGTAGCTATCCGACTGAGTCATCAAGACATTAATGTTTGGAGCTTTTAACACCTTTTTTATATTGTTGGGAGAAAGTATGTGTCAGTTAACTGAAACCGTTTATTTATATCCACGTAGTATAACTTAGTATATGTTTGAAAACATCCATATTGGGAATCAAATATCCTTGCTTAGTTAAATTTGTATACTATTATGATTACTGGTATTAATTAAATTTCTTTATTTGTAGCCAATTTATTTAAATTTATATTACTATATTATACTTTGTGGGAATAAACTCGATCAGTGACATACTACCTTTCAGTTATTTTGATAGTAAATCTGTTTTTGTTTGACGATGGATAAAGCATGATAAGCTGAATTCATGTTTGCATCTTGAACGTTTGATCTTTGGTCAGATACTATTTTAAAGGTTATTTCCTCTCTTTCATGTACGTTAACATGAACGAATGTGACGTAAATAAAACATTGAAAGGAAGTAATAAATCGTCTTGGCTGTAAACGGAACGTCTGATTTTATTCTTAAATTGTTTTGAAGCCAAAATAAATATACAGAGGGCGTTAACCTACCTCTACGAAACCCATGTATTTAGTATGTATTTAATAAATGTAATTAGTATTTAGTGTATTATTGTTATGTATTTAGTGTGTGGAAAAAATTGAAACAAATATCACTCCTCATTTAATTTTCCCAACAAATGTTCAATATATGTTGCATCTAGGCCCGTCAAAAGAACCATCTAGCAATAAAATTCTCTCTTATTATTATAGTATTTATTGGTCCACAAGAATGAAAATAGTTTAAATATGTGATTTAGCATTAATATATAAATGTACATAAAGTGACTTTGATTGTTATCTTTATTCAAGCTGTTGTGACAGTAAGCAAATGTTTTGTTATTTAAACTTTTTATTAGTAAATAATTATTTGAATAAGAGGCCAAAGAATATCTTGATTCTTCGAATAAAATTATAGTAATTATGTGATTGTTGTTGGTTCATTAAAATTTCGTTTATTGATATGTATGGTATGAATTATAGTTCCAATTCTTAAGTTCCACTCTTTTAGTATAGTATATGTGGTTTTAATTAAATTGTTTTAATTGAAAACACATCTTATAAATTAAACTGTATTTTTTATGGGCTTTGTTTGATAAATCTCAATATTGAAATTGTTGTTCAAATTTTTAATTTAAAATTAATCTCAAAAGAATAGCTTAAACTGTCTTTATAAAATTTTACTTAACAGAATTTAAAATACATACCTTGATAATGTAAGTGGATGTACCATCGCGTCGTGTAACCAAATACACGTATATACCTTTGAAACTAGCATGATTAATTTAATTAGAATTATAATGAATTAAGTGAAAGTATATTTAGTTTTGTTAGAAAGTAATTTATTTATTTATTAAATAATCAGTTTAATAATAATGCTAGTAGTGCAAAAAGGGCACACCTGGGACATGACGTCATCACGATGACGTCAGCAGTGATGACGTCATCAATGACGTCACGCATGACGTCACTAATGACGTCACACCTATGACGTCATGGTGACGTCATTACCGCTGACGTCATCATGATGACGTCACTGACGTTAATTAGGTCAAGGTCATGCAAGAATACAAAAAAAATTTTTTTTGCACTTTTGCGATTCCTCAAATTTTGGTGAGAAATTGAAATTTCTCGAGGAACCACAAAAGTGCAAAAAAATATTTTTTTTTATTCCCTAGCGATCAGACTCTTGACCTAATATATCCGTCAGGGGTCATTGACCCGTCCCAGCAACCCCACTTGAAAAAAAAATAAAATAATTTTATTTCTTACTTACCCACCGAGAAACCAGAAGTCTAACTGGAAAACACTAAAAACACGGAAAATACGCGATGGTGTTGACACCAAGAGAGCCGAGCTCCGACTGATCAGACAGCACCGTGTAATCAGGGTACTCAGCTGCGTGGTGGGGATGAGGAGGTGGTAGGGGTAAAGCGGTCAGATTGAAGAAAAATTTTATTTTTTTTAACTACTTGCCCCATCCGGTCCCTTACCGGACATCTGTAACTTGGATTGGAAATATTTCCTGAGAAAAAATAATTTTTATTCTTTCTCATGTGATCTTGGAACTTGTAAAATTTCAATTAAACCAAAAGTGAAAAAAAGTTTTTTTTTTGTTATTTGAAACTTTGCTTAACATTTAAGAAATGTTTGATATTTGGCTAAATATTCAAATTTAAACTCAATATAAGTAAATTGAGTGTAAAAAGTGAGATGTGCACACCACAAGAGTTGTACAGCAACTGAGCAAGTCGCTCCGTGTATCTCAGGTACCCGGCCCAGTGGTGGGGATAAGGAGATGGTGGGGGTAAAGTGGTCAGATGGAAGAAAAATTTAATTTTTTTCCAACAACTTGTCCGAGTCTGTCCTTTACCGGACCTCTGTAACTCGGAGTGGAAATATTTCCTGAGAAATAATTTTTTTTTATTCTTTCTCAGGTGATCTTGACACTTGGTCTGGAATTGGAGTCACCAACATTATTTTACTGGCAAAAGTTAGCTCGTCTAAAAAGTTTGTGAAATATTTTATCACCCATAGTGATATTTGTGTCCCTTGAGTAAAATTTTGGATTATTCTTGAAGCAACGTTTCATTTTTGTTAAAGTGGAAGTCTTGGACACCTTAACAGAATTATTTTGCTTGGCCAGCGAAAATTTTACTCTTAATAATTTTTCTCGCAAAGTTTCAGCCATAGATGTATCCCACAGTAAGGTTTGGATAAAACTGAAACACTCAGTGAAGTGTTGCACCTTAGCTGGAAGTAGTGGGGGAACAGGGCTATAGTGGGGGAATGAGTAGTGGAGGGGGTAATGCGGACTGTTGTTGTGAAGTGTAGAAACAGTTTGCTGGGAACTGTCCAAGGAGTAACACGTACTGTGCAGAAAAATTAACCGAGAGACTTGTGTAAAATTTTACTCCAAGAAATATTTAATGTAAGACTAAAAGAGGTAGAGTGAAATGAAAAATAATTTTGTAGGAGATGGGCATGGATCAGTTTTGTAGTAAAGTTTAAAATCCACTTGTGTGGAATAAAAAAAATTGTGAGCGAAAATATTTAGCCACACCTGCAAAATACAAGTGTAGGAAAATATTAGGAGACCTGTATAGCTAAATAAAAATTAATTTTGTATCAAACAGTCTTCCAACATTTCAGTTTTCAAGTCTTAACAAGTAAGGAATAAAATATTAAATAATGAGTGGAAAATAATTTGTTAAGTAAACGTAATTGTAGCAGTGTAACAAAAATTAATTTTGTGCAAAACAGGCTAGGTTCTGTTTTGATAAGTTTAATAAGAAGGAAAAATAAAAATTTACTCACAGAAAAGTCCCGCGGCGGCGAGGTGTGGTGTGTTTGTTGGCTTGCAATAAACTGACTTACCTTCTGTTGAGCTACAGTTGGCAAGCTGGCCAAGAAACCAGTCTGTTATATAAGCATTACGTAACCGTCTCTGCCGGCTGTGCTGAGTTTGGCAAGCTAAAATATAATTCTATAAAGTGCAATAAAAAAAAAATTTGTATTCTTGCGTGACCTTGACTTAATTAACGTTAGTGACGTCATGTGACGTCATGTGACGTCAATGGTAGTGACGTCACCATGACGTCATTTATATGACGTCACGTGACGTCATATGACGTCAGCTGTAGTGACGTCACCAGTTAGTGACGTCATATGACGTCAGCTGTAGTGACGTCACCAGTTAGTGACGTCATGTGACGTCACCAGTTAGTGACGTCATGTGACGTCAATGGTAGTGACGTCATGTGACGTCAATGGTAGTGACGTCATGTGACATCAATGGTAGTGACGTCACCATGACGTCATTTATATGACGTCACGTGACGTCATATGACGTCAGCTGTAGTGACGTCACCATGATGTCATATGACGTCAGCTGTAGTGACGTCACCATGACGTCATTTATATGACGTCATGTAACGTCGTATGACGTCAGCTGTAGTGACGTCACCATGATGTCATATGACGTCAGCCATAGTGACGTCACCATGATGTCATATGACGTCAGCTGTAGTGACGTCACCATGACGTTATTTATATGACGTCATGTAACGTCATATGACGTCAGCTGTAGTGACGTCACCATGATGTTATATGACGTCAGCTGTAGTGACGTCACCATGACGTCATTTATATGACGTCATGTGATGTCATATGACGTTACCATGACGTCATTTATATGACGTCATATGACATCATTGGTGACGTCATTGACGACCCTTGACCTATATTCGTGTGTGAAGACATCATTGGTGACGTCATTGACGACCCTTGACCTATATTCGTGTGTGAATAAATAATATTATGTTTCACACAACATGTAGGTCAGCCATTACTTAGGCTTCTACATGTCCAATTTTGCTTTAGGTTTTTTAAACAACACTTAATTATTGGTTTAATGTAAAACTATGAAATATGTTTATATATATATATGAATTATTAACAAAACCTTAGTTTTAACATTAAATGTCATTAGGAAACTACTAATTGAGATTAAGCCATTTAAATGTTGCTACTTTTAGGTAGCACCGTTTTGGTGCTACCTATGGTGTACTATTTTTACATGTCCAATTTTTGCTTTAGGCTTTTAAACAACAATTTTAACTACTGCTACCAGTCTACCACTGAGGTACCTATGAAGCAAGTTTGGTTCATCTTTTTTTCTCTCTAGTTGCTAAGGTGTTTAGGAATGAAAGGTTAGAATTACTTTTAAGGGTAAAAAAAGCACATGGTGCGAACAGAAAGTTCACTATTGTTTTAACATTAATGGTCATTAGAAAACTTCTAATTGAGCTTAACACATTTAAATGTTGCTACTTAAAGGTAGCACCGTTTTGGTGCTACCTTTGGTGTACTATTTTTTACTTGTCCAATTTTGCTTTAGGTTTTTAAACAACAGTTTTAACTACCGGTTAAATGTAAAACTACTAAATATGTTTATATATGAGCCTCTTCTGACTCAGAGACAAGTACTTGGCCCCATTCCTGTCCATCATTAAGTGTACTGAGGCTTTAACTTAACAAAACCTTAGTTTTAAGACGTCAATGGTAGTGACGTCACCATGACGTCATTTATATGACGTCACGTGACGTCATATGACGTCAGCTGTAGTGACGTCACCAGTTAGTGACGTCATGTGACGTCAATGGTAGTGACGTCATGTGACGTCAATGGTAGTGACGTCAATGGTAGTGACGTCAATGGTAGTGACGTCATGTGACGTCAATGGTAGTGACGTCACCATGACGTCATTTATATGACGTCACCATGACGTCATTTATATGACGTCACCATGACGTCATTTATATGACGTCACCATGACGTCATTTATATGACGTCATGTGACGTCATATGACGTCAGCTGTAGTGACGTCACCAGTTAGTGACGTCATGTGACGTCAATGGTAGTGACGTCATGTGACGTCAATGGTAGTGACGTCATGTGACGTCAATGGTAGTGACGTCACCATGACGTCATTTATATGACGTTACGTGACGTCATATGACGTCAGCTGTAGTGACGTCACCATGATGTCATATGACGTCAGCTGTAGTGACGTCACCATGACGTTATTTATATGACGTCATGTAACGTCATATGACGTCAGCTGTAGTGACGTCACCATGATGTTATATGACGTCAGCTGTAGTGACGTCACCATGACGTCATTTATATGACGTCATATGACATCATTGGTGACGTCATTGACGACCCTTGACCCATATTCGTGTGTGAATAAAATAATATATTATGTTTCACACAACATGTAGGTTAATGTCATTAGGAAACTTCTAATTGAGATTAAGCCATTTAAATGTTGCTATTTTTTGGTAGCACCGTTTTGGTGCTACCTATGGTGTACTATTTTTACATGTCCAATTTTTGCTTTAGGCTTTTAAACAACACTTTTAACTACTGCTACCAGTCTACCACTGAGGTACCTATGAAACAAGTTTGGTTCATCTTTTTTTCTCTCTAGTTGCTAAGGTGTTTAGGAATGAAAGGTTAGAATTACTTTTAAGGTTAAAAAAAAGCACATGGTGCGAACAGAAAGTTCACTATTGTTTTAACTTTAATGGTCATTAGAAAACTTCTAATTGAGATTAACACATTTAAATGTTGCTACTTCAAGGTAGCACCGTTTTGGTGCTACCTTTGGTGTACTATTTTTACATGTCCAAATTTGCTTAAGGTTTTTAAACATTACTGTTAACTACCTGTTTAATGTAAAACTACGAAATATGTTTATATATATGAATTCTTAACCAATCCTTAGTTTTAACATTAAACAGTATTTGGAAACTTCTAATTGAGCTTAACACATTTAAATGTTGCTACTTAAAGGTAGCACCGTTTTGGTGCTACCTTTGGTGTACTATTTTTTACTTGTCCAATTTTGCTTTAGGTTTTTAAACAACAGTTTTAACTACCGGTTAAATGTAAAACTACTAAATATGTTTATATATGAGCCTCTTCTGACTTAGAGACAAGTACTTGGCCCCATTCCTGTCCATCATTAAGTGTACTGAGGCTTTATGTTTTTAAACAAGACTTTTAACTACTGGTTTAATGGAAAACTACGAAATATCTGCTGACTCAGTGACAAGTACTTGGCCCCCGTTCCTGTCCATCATTAAGTGTACTGAGGCTTTAACTTAACAAAACCTTAGTTTTAACATTAAAGGTAATTTGAAAACTTCCAATTGGGCTTAACCTCTTTAAATGTTGCTATCAATGTTAATCTTATAGTAAATTAACATGTTCGCTACCAGCTGCCGCATATATGCGGCAGTCAGACCAATCCCACAGCCCACCAAAATAATCATGGACTTCCCTGTAGATTCCCCCTAGTGGTTGTGACTTATGCTACAGACCACAAATAGAAACCGTTCAAAAATATTTTTCACACTTAAAAATATCTTAATTTCATTAAATAAAAATATATATACAATTTTATCTTCATTTTTGGTAATTTTTTGAGCGCCGCTCATTTGAGGCGCATGGTCAGAGACTAAGTGACGCATCGGCACTAATATAACCATATTGTTAGTCATAAACTTTGAAAAATGGAAAATGAAATACGGTTTATACATAAAAACATTGTATTGAAATATTTAGTTTACAAAAAGAGTTGTTAACAATTCATTTACGTGGTGTAATATTTGTGTAAAGATATATCAAATACGTTAAAAATGTTACTTTTAAAAACACATTAAATAAAAATGTGCATAAAACATTTTAGTGACGTCAGTGATCATTTAAACAACAGACCAAGCCGCGCCTAAACTGTCTGACCATTAAAATAGGCCGCACTGAAGAAATTTCGTATTTAGTATCATGGAACCATCGCCGCAGATCTGCGGCGGCAGTCTATTTTAATGAGCTCAGCCGCCGCAGATATGCAGTGGTGGGCTCTAAGTAGAACTTGCCCACCGCAAAAAAAAAATTGCGGTGGGCGGGCTGTGGTTACAATTTTTTAACATTGTGGTAGCGAACGTGTTAACAAATCCTCGTATCTCCTCTAATTATTAGCATAACTTGGTTAAATTTAATGTGCACATTCACAAGGTATTGTTTAACTATTGGCTGATATAGCAATGATATTAAGCCGCGGTCGTGTTGTCGGTTTCAGATAGCCGTAGGCTATCCTTGACTTGGCTTATTTTCTGGCCAATGAACCCCCAAACAAGGCCAAAACGCCTGGAGTTACTTACTGAAGGTGGCAAAAAACCGTAAGTTCGATCACTTGTAACCATGACCGCTATATACTAGAGTAAGGTATAAAAAAATAAGGCTTACTCTACTTTTTTAATACAGTTATAAGTTTACAGTTGTTTTCATAGTATAACACGCGTAATTACTGATAGAACACTAATATTGAAATAATATACAACTACTTATAAATTGTAGATGTTTATAACTAATGAAAGAGATATAATTGGTTCTATGCATTTGTTTTACCTATGTATATTTTTATTATTTTAATTGTCAAATTTGAGTAAAACTATTTAAGAGTGGTAGAAAAATCCATACCTGATTACATGTGGTATTTGTAAATTGTGGGTTTAATTTAATTGCTTATTTTTTGATATAACTTAATCAAATTTGATATGTGTGTTATCTAGATGAGGTTTAACTTATACATGCTTACAAAACCTATATGGTGGCAAACCTACATACTCACCCCCATGGGGGTTTATGGGGAAAATAAAAATTGCCAGAGCTTGATACAATTTTGTGTTAACATTTACCAATTATTGATAAACTAAAACTAACAACACCCAATGGTAGCAAACCTACATACTCGATCTTATATTTTTTCATTTCGAGGTCGTCAGAAGCCAAAAACACAGTTTTTTTGAAGGGGACCTCCGATTTTGATGAAATTTGGTATGAAGGTGTTAGACCATGTCTATTTTCATGAGTTCGCGAAGAACCAGTTATGGGAACGGGGTTTTATGGGGTTTTAAAGGCGCCAAAAATGGGTTTTTGGCATTTTTCTACCTAATTTTCAAATTCATAAATTTAACTGAAACCCTTTAAAAGAGGTTAAGAAACAAACAATTTGGTATTTTGGATGTTTATCTTAGCATAACTGGTTACGGGAAAATCCAAAAATGTGTTTTCCATTTTATTCTTACGGGAAATCAAGAAAATCATATATCTTGCTTATTTTTTGATATAACTTAATCAAATTTGATATGTGTGTTATCTAGTCATATATCTTGCTTATTTTTTGATATAACTTAATCAAATTTGATATGTGTGTTATCTAGATGAGGTTTAACTTATACATGCTTACAAAACCTATATGGTGGCAAACCTACATACTCACCCCCATGGGGGTTTATGGGGAAAATAAAAATTGCCAGAGCTTGATACAATTTTGTGTTAACATTTACCAATTATGATAAACTAAAACTAACAACACCCAATGGTAGCAAACCTACATACTCGATCTTATGGTGTTTTTATGGGGAAAGTAAATAATTTGAAATTTCATTGGAAATTTGCTGAGTACGTAGGTCTGCTGCGACGGGGGTATTTTAGCTTTTTCTGTTTACTTATCAGTTCACTTTTAAATTTAAATACAACTATGATTGAGGAAATGGGATTGTTTTTATTAACATGCAGTGGCTGCTACTATGAAATAGTATAGTAAATATTAATGTTGAGAGGCGAGAGAGCAGTAGACCGTTGGGGGAGGGGCTGTACCTCCCTCTCTTCTGGTGGAGCAAGTGTTCTGTTCTTAGCGTTTCTTTTTTTCTGCCTGTTAACCCCATTGGGCAAATATCCTGTTTTTTTGAGATGGGCCCGAAACCGTGGGGCAAGTGGAACACACACAGAATATCACGAATCTAATTTATAAAAATTAAAACAAACAATTCTATATTATACATATTTTAACTTGGCTTAACAAATCACAGAAGTCGGTTTCTATGTTTATCTTATAGTAAATTAACATGTCCTCGTATTTCCCCTATTTATTAGCATAACTTGGTTAAATTTAATGTATACATTTACAAGGTATTGTTTAACTAAAACTTTGCTTACAACACCCCATTCACAGAGTATGTAGGAATGTGGGTATGTAGGTATATAAAAAGCTCTATGTGATGTCAGTTAATAGCTCCAGCTTGGACTCGGTCGATTTTAGGATGACCTGGCATGCTACGCCTGGAAATGTGTAGGCCTACAAGTGAAATATCCACTCCTTAAGCGGAGGAACATGTGTTCCATAAATTTTTCCAACATAATAATGGGCTTTTTGCATTTTTAGAGCATAATTTTTAAAAATTCAACAATTTTGACTACAACCATTTAAAAGTGCATAAAAAACAAACAATTTAGTATTTTGAATTTTTAACTTGGTTTAACAGGGTACGGAGAAAATCCAAAAATAGGTTTTCTATGTTTTTTTATGGGGAATTAACAAAACCCTATATTTAACTTATTTATTGGAATAACTTAATAAAATTTAGTATGTACATTCCCTAGGTAGGGTTTAACTGATATTTGCTTACAACACCCATATGGCGGCAATCCTTCATACTCACCCCAATGGGGTCTATGGGGAAAAATTAAAGGTGTCAAATATTGATACAATTTGATATTTACCTTACCTAACTATTACGTTTTCTAACAACATCCCATGGCAGCAAACCTACATACCCATTTCATGGTGTTTATGGGGAAAATAGAAAATCTCAAGATCCTTTGGAAATTCGCTGAGTACACAGGTCTGCTGCGACGGGGGTATTTGTATTTTCTCCATAAACATAATAATAATGAGTATGTAGGTTTGCTGCTATTGGATGTTGTTATGAAATGTAAAGTTAGGTAAGGTAAATATGAAATTGAATTAATAAGTGCCACATTTTAATTTTCCCCCGGAAATACCATGGGTGAGTATGTAGGTTTACCGCTATAAGAGCATTGTAAGCAAATATCAGTTAAACCTTACCTAGTGAATGTAAATACCAAATTTTATGAAGTTATTGCAATAAATAAGCAAGAATGCAGGAACCTTACCTAGTGAATGTAAATATCAAATTTATATCGAGTTACTGCAATAAATAACAAGATGCAGGCGTTTTCTTAATTTGACATATAAGATTAAAAACACATTTTGGTGATATCCGTAACCATTTAGGTTTTGCCGTAACCATTTGTTTTTTGTTGGTAAATATAAGTTAAACCCTATTTAATGAATGTACATACCAAATTTTATCAGGTTATGGTGTTCTTTTTATTTTCCCCATAAACCCCATAGGGGTGAGTACGTGGGTTTGCCACCATATGGGTTTTCTAAGCAAATATAAGTTAAAGGCTTCCAAATGAATGAACTTACCAAATTTTATCAAGATATGTCAATAAATAAGCAAGATACATACACACATATATATATATATATATATATATATATATATATATATATATATATATATTATATATATATATATATATATATATATATATATATATATATATAGATATAGATATATATATCAATTTGAACGAACAGTGTTTTTGGCTTCTAGGGATCTCAAAACGAAAAAGTATCATGGTCCCGGGCTTAGGTCTTACCGTGACTACTACCGTAATAGCGTATTCCCTATAGGGAAATTCGCTAATACCAAAAATTTTACGATTCTAAGCAGTGTACAGACAAAAAAAAAACTCTAATTTCCATCAGGTAAAGTCGTTGTCCCGTAAAGAGATAATGAAATAGGACCCATGAGTGTTACAGATGGAGAGACAAACAAAGGAATTTTTCACATTGATCTTATATGTTGATATTTTGGTAACATAATAACAATAAAAGGCATATTAAAAATAAAGAAAACAGTTGTTAGCTGTGAAGAGGTATATTTGGTTGTTCGCGGAAATTTAATAGCTTTATTACTACTAGAGATCGCTAATTGGTCGACATTCAACCAAAATTACCGTTGCTCTAGAACGAATTTAGTTTTAAACATATTCCACATTTGAAACATTTTTTACCGTTTTTTTTTCTAGAATTTATTATTACAACAACTGTCTAATTATTTAATCAACTACAATTCTTCCATAAGATTAACATTGGAACTTTGAAAGCCTATGGAGCGTAGCCCTGGGGACCAATCTGAATTATAAAAGGATTCTGCTCATCTACAGGACAATACTTTTCTAACAGCATGCTCAAATTTGTCCCACGATATGCACACAAGCTGAGAAAAAAGGAGGAAAAGAAACATGCTCGCCTATTAATATATAGACTAGAGATCGCCTCCTGATCGAAATTCGACCACAATTTTAGTTGATCTGGGGCCCAATTTTTTAATCGAGTGAGTCGTGAGTTACATCTCACTAGTTTGTTCCTTACCGACTGGCTCGAGATGGTAAAATTGAAGTTTATGTTAGCATCCGGTTTCAACCGTAAAAACAATAACAAACATTAAATATTGCCAGTTATATTAATTTAAAGATTCCTAATGACTTGCATTGTTATATTTAGACCATATTTACAACCTTATTTTATTTTAAATGTTTAATTGCACAATTGTAAGTATCAATCTATTTTTAGGTATTTTTATTCTAGACTATTTTACAATTTAATGTATACCCCCGAAGTTTTGATTTTTTCCATAAAAATAACATAGGTCTAAATTACACATCCATAATCACTGTAAATTCCCAGTTAAATGGAAATCAAAACTTCTACAGCCATTATTCCCCAAATTGTTAAGTAGTCTTAAAAAGCTAAATAACTTTTTGATTGTTAGGGAGTGCTAAATCTCTGTTTTTTTGCTAAGGCTCGGTTTTATAGGAGTGACTATAAAAACTGGAGCCGAATATAAGTGCCTTCTTAAGAATTTCCTTGTAGGGATCCTTCAAGGTGAGAGTGAAAACAACTAATTTACATAATGCACTCGGCGTGGCCACCCAACGTCTCGCTAATGATATCAGTTAGATTGTAAACAAATAATTTGTATATGCTGCATAATGAATAGAAATGTCAATTTATAAAAATGAACATCCGTTTTTTAATCATGGTATTACTCATAAATCACTGGACCTATTTAGCTAATCTCATTTTTTACCCATCGAATTTTGAAACAAATGTGATATATGATACTTTTTTGTTTTCCTATAAACATTAAGAGGTGAGTATGTAGGTTTGCCACCATGTGGCTGTTCTAAGCAAATATAAGTTAAACCCTACCAATTTAATGCATATACCAATTAGTCTCAAGTTATACTTAGAAATAAGCAATATACATGGTTTTGTTGATTTCCTATAAGATAAAAATAAAAAAAAACCTGTGTTCTTTAAAAAAAATGAACATACTGCTTTTAGGCTGTTTAATGGTTTTAATTAAAGTTGTAGATTTTTTAAAATTAAGATTGTACCCTACACTCCTTTACTCTGGAGCCCTTGTGACCCCATGCTCCCCGTTCTCCCGTTAACTTTTCAAAAACCCGTGTTTCCTGTACCCCCTATACCCTCAAGGCATGAGTACCCCCGTACCTAATTTGCCCCCCTAACTCCTCTGTGACCCCATTGTCCAGTGTTCTAATGCCCACAGTTTTTCCCCGTGGTTCACGTGCCCTCTATGTTCCTAATTCCTCCCCCAATGCCCCCATGCCCTACCAACTTCCGTGCCAACAACGTCCTTAGTCGGCCCTACCTCTAGTGCTCTCAATCCCATGCCTTCATACTCCCGTGCCTCATGCCCACCATTGCTCCCCGTACACCCTATATCCCCATTGACCCCTAACCCAGTGCCCCAACAACCCTCGTATCCCCATGCCTCCGGACCCGCATTTTACTCGGGCGTGCATCATTTGCGCATCATGCAGAGAGCCAGGTAGAAGGGATGCTTGTTTTGCACATCGAGCTCCAGGGGGCTCTCACTTATATGCATCGTTTGCGCATTGCAGGGTGGTGGAAGCGGCATTATTTTTATTTACATGTTGTTAGTTATTGAAAACTCTGGGATGTTGTTAGAAAACGTAATAGTTAGGTAAGGTAAATATCAAATTGTATCAATATTTGACACCTTTAATTTTTCCCCATAGACGCCATTGTGGTGAGTATGAAGGATTGCCGCCATATGGGTGTTGTAAGCAATATTGCAGCCATATGGGTGTTGTAAGCAAATATCAGTTAAACCCTACCTAGGGAATGTACATACTAAATTTTATTAAGTTATTCCAATAAATAAGTGAAATATAGGGTTTTGTTAATTCCCCATAAAAAAAACATAGAAAACCTATTTTTGGATTTTCTCCGTACCCTGTTAAACCAAGTTAAAAATTCAAAATACTAAATTGTTTGTTTTTTATGCACTTTTAAATGGTTGTAGTCAAAATTGTTGAATTTTTAAAAATTATGCTCTAAAAATGCAAAAAGCCCATTATTATGTTGGAAAAATTTATGGAACACATGTTCCTCCGCTTAAGGAGTGGATATTTCACTTGTAGGTCTACACATTTCCAGGCGTAGCATGCCAGGTCATCCTAAAATCGACCGAGTCCAAGCTGGAGCTATTAACTGACATCACATAGAGCTTTTTATATACCTACATACCCACATTCCTACATACTCTGTGAATGGGGTGTTGTAAGCAAAGTTTTAGTTAAACAATACCTTGTAAATGTATACATTAAATTTAACCAAGTTATGCTAATAAATAGGGGAAATACGAGGACATGTTAATTTACTATAAGATAAACATAGAAACCGACTTCTGTGATTTGTTAAGCCAAGTTAAAATATGTATAATATAGAATTGTTTGTTTTAATTTTTATAAATTAGATTCGTGATATTCTGTGTGTGTTCCACTTGCCCCACGGTTTCGGGCCCATCTCAAAAAAACAGGATATTTGCCCAATGGGGTTAACAGGCAGAAAAAAAGAAACGCTAAGAACAGAACACTTGCTCCACCAGAAGAGAGGGAGGTACAGCCCCTCCCCCAACGGTCTACTGCTCTCTCGCCTCTCAACATTAATATTTACTATACTATTTCATAGTAGCAGCCACTGCATGTTAATAAAAACAATCCCATTTCCTCAATCATAGTTGTATTTAAATTTAAAAGTGAACTGATAAGTAAACAGAAAAAGCTAAAATACCCCCGTCGCAGCAGACCTACGTACTCAGCAAATTTCCAATGAAATTTCAAATTATTTACTTTCCCCATAAAAACACCATAAGATCGAGTATGTAGGTTTGCTACCATTGGGTGTTGTTAGTTTTAGTTTATCATAATTGGTAAATGTTAACACAAAATTGTATCAAGCTCTGGCAATTTTTATTTTCCCCATAAACCCCCATGGGGGTGAGTATGTAGGTTTGCCACCATATAGGTTTTGTAAGCATGTATAAGTTAAACCTCATCTAGATAACACACATATCAAATTTGATTAAGTTATATCAAAAAATAAGCAAGATATATGACTAGATAACACACATATCAAATTTGATTAAGTTATATCAAAAAATAAGCAAGATATATGATTTTCTTGATTTCCCGTAAGAATAAAATGGAAAACACATTTTTGGATTTTCCCGTAACCAGTTATGCTAAGATAAACATCCAAAATACCAAATTGTTTGTTTCTTAACCTCTTTTAAAGGGTTTCAGTTAAATTTATGAATTTGAAAATTAGGTAGAAAAATGCCAAAAACCCATTTTTGGCGCCTTTAAAACCCCATAAAACCCCGTTCCCATAACTGGTTCTTCGCGAACTCATGAAAATAGACATGGTCTAACACCTTCATACCAAATTTCATCAAAATCGGAGGTCCCCTTCAAAAAAACTGTGTTTTTGGCTTCTGACGACCTCGAAATGAAAAAATATAAGATCGAGTATGTAGGTTTGCTACCATTGGGTGTTGTTAGTTTTAGTTTATCAATAATTGGTAAATGTTAACACAAAATTGTATCAAGCTCTGGCAATTTTTATTTTCCCCATAAACCCCCATGGGGGTGAGTATGTAGGTTTGCCACCATATAGGTTTTGTAAGCATGTATAAGTTAAACCTCATCTAGATAACACACATATCAAATTTGATTAAGTTATATCAAAAAATAAGCAAGATATATGACTAGATAACACACATATCAAATTTGATTAAGTTATATCAAAAAATAAGCAAGATATATGATTTTCTTGATTTCCCGTAAGAATAAAATGGAAACCCCATAAACCCCCATGAGGGTGAGTATGTAGGTTTGCCACCATATAGGTTTTGTAAGCATGTATAAGTTAAACCTCATCTAGATAACACACATATCAAATTTGATTAAGTTATATAAAAAAATAAGCAAGATATATGATTTTCTTGATTTCCCGTAAGAATAAAATGGAAAACACATTTTTGGATTTTCCCGTAACCAGTTATGCTAAGATAAATATCCAAATACCCGGGACGGCTTAGGTCTTACCATGGCTTAACATGGTCCCGGGCGCTTAACATGGTCCCGGGCTTAGGTGTTACCATGGCTACTACCGTAATAGCGTTTTCCCTATAGGGAAATTTGTTAAAAGAGGGGTTCCTATTTAAAAGTAATGACTTCCAGTCTGGATAGTTAACTTCTGGTACACCCTTTACATTGAAATTACCATCAATTGATAGAGCGCATCTTATTTACCCACAATGACACATTTTGTATTTTGTGAAAAAATTAATTGTATAGATTTTAAAAGGAATGTACGGATGGCCTGAGTCACCTGGTATGTTAATAATATTCCAATAAACACTTCCGATAAACTGGAGTTTTATTATCCCTGAGTTAGAAGAACAATACTTTACTGTTCATTATAATAATTTTGTAAACTCATTTTAAATTAAACCCACAATTTACAAATACCACATGTAATCAGGTATGGATTTTTCTACCACTCTTAAATAGTTTTACTCAAATTTGACAATTAAAATAATAAAAATATACATAGGTAAAACAAATGCATAGAACCAATTATATCTCTTTCATTATTTATAAACATCTACAATTTATAAGTAGTTGTATATTATTTCAATATTAGTGTTCTATCAGTAATTACGCGTGTTATACTATGAAAACAACTGTAAACTTATAACTGTATTAAAAAAGTAGAGTAAGCCTTATTTTTTTATACCTTACTCTAGTATATAGCGGTCATGGTTACAAGTGATCGAACTTACGGTTTTTTGCCACCTTCAGTAAGTAACTCCAGGCGTTTTGGCCTTGTTTGGGGGTTCATTGGCCAGAAAATAAGCCAAGTCAAGGATAGCCTACGGCTATCTGAAACCGACAACACGACCGCGGCTTAATATCATTGCTATATCAGCCAATAGTTAAACAATACCTTGTGAATGTGCACATTAAATTTAACCAAGTTATGCTAATAATTAGAGGAGATACGAGGATTTGTTAACACGTTCGCTACCACAATGTTAAAAAATTGTAACCACAGCCCGCCCACCGCAATTTTTTTTTTTGCGGTGGGCAAGTTCTACTTAGAGCCCACCACTGCATATCTGCGGCGGCTGAGCTCATTAAAATAGACTGCCGCCGCAGATCTGCGGCGATGGTTCCATGATACTAAATACGAAATTTCTTCAGTGCGGCCTATTTTAATGGTCAGACAGTTTAGGCGCGGCTTGGTCTGTAGTTTAAATGATCACTGACGTCACTAAAATGTTTTATGCACATTTTTATTTAATGTGTTTTTAAAAGTAACATTTTTAACGTATTTGATATATCTTTACACAAATATTACACCACGTAAATGAATTGTTAACAACTCTTTTTGTAAACTAAATATTTCAATACAATGTTTTTATGTATAAACCGTATTTCATTTTCCATTTTTCAAAGTTTATGACTAACAATATGGTTATATTAGTGCCGATGCGTCACTTAGTCTCTGACCATGCGCCTCAAATGAGCGGCGCTCAAAAAATTACCAAAAATGAAGATAAAATTGTATATATATTTTTATTTAATGAAATTAAGATATTTTTAAGTGTGAAAAATATTTTTGAACGGTTTCTATTTGTGGTCTGTAGCATAAGTCACAACCACTAGGGGGAATCTACAGGGAAGTCCATGATTATTTTGGTGGGCTGTGGGATTGGTCTGACTGCCGCATATATGCGGCAGCTGGTAGCGAACATGTTAATTTACTATAAGATTAACATTGATAGCAACATTTAAAGAGGTTAAGCCCAATTGGAAGTTTTCAAATTACCTTTAATGTTAAAACTAAGGTTTTGTTAAGTTAAAGCCTCAGTACACTTAATGATGGACAGGAACGGGGGCCAAGTACTTGTCACTGAGTCAGCAGAGGCTCATATATAAACATATTTCGTAGTTTTCCATTAAACCAGTAGTTAAAAGTCTTGTTTAAAAACATAAAGCCTCAGTACACTTAATGATGGACAGGAATGGGGCCAAGTACTTGTCTCTAAGTCAGAAGAGGCTCATATATAAACATATTTAGTAGTTTTACATTTAACCGGTAGTTAAAACTGTTGTTTAAAAACCTAAAGCAAAATTGGACAAGTAAAAAATAGTACACCAAAGGTAGCACCAAAACGGTGCTACCTTTAAGTAGCAACATTTAAATGTGTTAAGCTCAATTAGAAGTTTCCAAATACTGTTTAATGTTAAAACTAAGGATTGGTTAAGAATTCATATATATAAACATATTTCGTAGTTTTACATTAAACAGGTAGTTAACAGTAATGTTTAAAAACCTTAAGCAAATTTGGACATGTAAAAATAGTACACCAAAGGTAGCACCAAAACGGTGCTACCTTGAAGTAGCAACATTTAAATGTGTTAATCTCAATTAGAAGTTTTCTAATGACCATTAAAGTTAAAACAATAGTGAACTTTCTGTTCGCACCATGTGCTTTTTTTAACCTTAAAAGTAATTCTAACCTTTCATTCCTAAACACCTTAGCAACTAGAGAGAAAAAAAAAGATGAACCAAACTTGTTTCATAGGTACCTCAGTGGTAGACTGGTAGCAGTAGTTAAAAGTGTTGTTTAAAAGCCTAAAGCAAAAATTGGACATGTAAAAATAGTACACCATAGGTAGCACCACAACGGTGCTACCAAAAAATAGCAACATTTAAATGGCTTAATCTCAATTAGAAGTTTCCTAATGACATTAACCTACATGTTGTGTGAAACATAATATATTATTTTATTCACACACGAATATGGGTCAAGGGTCGTCAATGACGTCACCAATGACGTCATGGTAACGTCATGTGACGTCACATGACATCATATAAATGACGTCATGGTGACGTCACTACAGCTGACGTCATATAACATCATGGTGACGTCACTACAGCTGACGTCATATGACATCATGGTGACGTCACTACAGCTGACGTCATATAACATCATGGTGACGTCACTACAGCTGACGTCATATGACATCATGGTGACGTCACTACAGCTGACGTCATATGACGTCACGTAACGCCATATAAATGACGTCATGGTGACGTCACTACCATTGACGTCACATGACGTCACTAACTGGTGACGTCACTACAGCTGACGTCATATGACGTAACATGACGTCATATAAATGACGTCATGGTGACGTCACTACCATTGACGTCACATGACGTCACTACCATTGACGTCACATGACGTCACTACCATTGACGTCACATGACGTCACTACCATTGACGTCACATGATGTCACTAACTGGTGACGTCACTACAGCTGACGTCATTTGACGTCACGTGACGTCATATAAATGACGTCATGGTGACGTCACTACCATTGACGTCTTAAAACTAAGGTTTTGTTAAGTTAAAGCCTCAGTACACTTAATGATGGACAGGAATGGGGCCAAGTACTTGTCTCTGAGTCAGAAGAGGCTCATATATAAACATATTTAGTAGTTTTACATTTAACCGGTAGTTAAAACTGTTGTTTAAAAACCTAAAGCAAAATTGGACAAGTAAAAAATAGTACACCAAAGGTAGCACCAAAACGGTGACGTCACTACGGCTGACGTCATATGACATCATGGTGACGTCACTACAGCTGACGTCATATGACATCATGGTTACGTCACTACAGCTGACGTCATATGACATCATGGTGACGTCACTACAGCTGACGTCATATGACATCATGGTGACGTCACTACGGCTGACGTCATATGACATCATGGTGACGTCACTACAGCTGACGTCATATGACGTTACATGACGTCATATAAATAACGTCATGGTGACGTCACTACAGCTGACGTCATATGACATCATGGTGACGTCACTACAGCTGACGTCATATGACGTCACGTGACGTCATATAAATGACGTCATGGTGACGTCACTACCATTGACGTCACATGACGTCACATGACGTCACTAACGTTAATTAAGTCAAGGTCACGCAAGAATACAAATTTTTTTTTGTATTGCACTTTATAGAATTATATTTTAGCTTGCCAAACTCAGCACAGCCGGCAGAGACGGTTACGTAATGCTTATATAACAGACTGGTTTCTTGGCCAGCTTGCCAACTGTAGCTCAACAGAAGGTAAGTCAGTTTATTGCAAGCCAACAAACACGCCACACCTCGCCGCCGCGGGACTTTTCTGTGAGTAAATTTTTATTTTTCCTTCTTATTAAACTTAGCAAAACAGAACCTAGCCTGTTTTGCACAAAATTAATTTTTGTTACACTGCTACAATTACGTTTGCTTAACAAATTATTTTCCACTCATTATTTAATATTTTATTCCTTACTTGTTTAGACTTGAAAACTGAAATGTTGGAAGACTGTTTGATACAAAATTAATTTTTATTTAGCTATACAGGTCTCCTAATATTTTCCTACACTTGTATTTTGCAGGTGTGGCTAAATATTTTTCGCTCACAATTTTTTTTATTCCACACAAGTGGATTTTAAACTTTACTACAAAACTGATCCATGCCCATCTCCTACAAAATTATTTTTCATTTCACTCTACCTCTTTTAGTCTTACATTAAATATTTCTTGGAGTAAAATTTTACACAAGTCTCTCGGTTAATTTTTCTGCACAGTACGTGTTACTCCTTGGACAGTTCCCAGCAAACTGTTTCTACACTTCACAACAACAGTCCGCATTACCCCCTCCACTACTCATTCCCCCACTATAGCCCTGTTCCCCCACTACTTCCAGCTAAGGTGCAACACTTCACTGAGTGTTTCAGTTTTATCCAAACCTTACTGTGGGATACATCTATGGCTGAAACTTTGCGAGAAAAATTATTAAGAGTAAAATTTTCGCTGGCCAAGCAAAATAATTCTGTTAAGGTGTCCAAGACTTCCACTTTAACAAAAATGAAACGTTGCTTCAAGAATAATCCAAAATTTTACTCAAGGGACACAAATATCACTATGGGTGATAAAATATTTCACAAACTTTTTAGACGAGCTAACTTTTGCCAGTAAAATAATGTTGGTGACTCCAATTCCAGACCAAGTGTCAAGATCACCTGAGAAAGAATAAAAAAAAATTATTTCTCAGGAAATATTTCCACTCCGAGTTACAGAGGTCCGGTAAAGGACAGACTCGGACAAGTTGTTGGAAAAAATTAAATTTTTCTTCCATCTGACCACTTTACCCCCACCATCTCCTTATCCCCACCACTGGGCCGGGTACCTGAGATACACGGAGCGACTTGCTCAGTTGCTGTACAACTCTTGTGGTGTGCACATCTCACTTTTTACACTCAATTTACTTATATTGAGTTTAAATTTGAATATTTAGCCAAATATCAAACATTTCTTAAATGTTAAACAAAGTTTCAAATAACAAAAAAAAACTTTTTTTCACTTTTGGTTTAATTGAAATTTTACAAGTTCCAAGATCACATGAGAAAGAATAAAAATTATTTTTTCTCAGGAAATATTTCCAATCCAAGTTACAGATGTCCGGTAAGGGACCGGATGGGGCAAGTAGTTAAAAAAAATAAAATTTTTCTTCAATCTGACCGCTTTACCCCTACCACCTCCTCATCCCCACCACGCAGCTGAGTACCCTGATTACACGGTGCTGTCTGATCAGTCGGAGCTCGGCTCTCTTGGTGTCAACGCCATCGCGTATTTTCCGTGTTTTTAGTGTTTTCCAGTTAGACTTCTGGTTTCTCGGTGGGTAAGTAAGAAATAAAATTATTTTATTTTTTTTTCAAGTGGGGTTGCTGGGACGGGTCAATGACCCCTGACGGATATATTAGGTCAAGAGTCTGATCGCTAGGGAATAAAAAAAAAATATTTTTTTGCACTTTTGTGGTTCCTCGAGAAATTTCAATTTCTCACCAAAATTTGAGGAATCGCAAAAGTGCAAAAAAAATTTTTTTTGTATTCTTGCATGACCTTGACCTAATTAACGTCAGTGACGTCATCATGATGACGTCAGCGGTAATGACGTCACCATGACGTCATAGGTGTGACGTCATTAGTGACGTCATGCGTGACGTCATTGATGACGTCATCACTGCTGACGTCATCGTGATGACGTCATGTCCCAGGTGTGCCCTTTTTGCACTACTAATGCTTTGTCTATTTATGCTGTCGAATTGGGATTTTTCCATGTCCAAGCATAACATTGCCTTACAATCTCATTGTAAATACTTTTCAACTACAACTATTGTAAACTTTTTTTTTATTAATTACTGTTTTATATGATGCCCAATATGCAAGACCTATTTAAAATATGGATATAGTAATTTATATGTTATGGTGGGAAAATATTTGAAATCCTGAAGCAATTTGATTCTTAGACACCTTTGTTATTGATGCAGTGTTCAGCAGTAAAATAAGGCTTTATTTTTTTCAATGTAATTCTTATGGACTAACATCGGATTAGGTTTGCACATTAAGTAACAAAATGTTTGTGTATAATCAAATTAAAGCAAGGAGGAACAATTGAATTGAAATTTCCATGGTGGAATGTTGGCCTCCGGATTACCAATAAATGTAATTAATGGTTTCGATACCTGAATTATGGTAATCCAATTGTTGTCGTGAGTTCTAGTACTCAGTATTCTAGTGCATTCTATGGTATTCTAGAATATTCTAGACTCCACTTCCGCCGCCTGGATTGTGTCAATTCGCCACTGCCACATCACTATTAGAATCAGACGTTAAGTGTTTCCGTTTGTGTGTGCTCATATCCGTCGTGTACGTCATTTATTTATTTGTAACATTTCCTGACCGTGCGTGCTTATTTATTGATCTTTCAACAACTTTGACGTTCTTCGTATGGAAAGAAACAATTCATCTTTGTATAGTAGCCTGATGATGACTCAATGAGTTAAAACCAGTTGCTAGACAACTATTGAATTACCATAATTAAGGTATTGAAACCATCAATTGGCTTAATTAATTACGAAATTGAGGATTCGAAAATATTTAAGTTATACTGTTGTGAACTTATAATATTGGAACTTTCAAATGTAACCTATTCTTTACCTTAAGTGTAAATTCGACAAAATTGAATTGTATTAATACAATATTTAGTATCACATTCTTCAGGCTCTTTTTACAATCGTACTTTTGCGATTAAAGCAATCACAATAGATATGCTCAATTCATAATGATATTTATACAGTAGTTTTTTTTTTCAAATTGTTCAATCGCGTAAACGACTTCACCTTTCTGTTATGCGTCTAGTTTGTGTTTCAAGTTTCGTTGTCTACCGGAAAGAAGAAAGCGTGAGCGGCAAAGAGCAGAAAAGCTAAATTAAGCATGCTTAAAAAAGTGCACAAACATCTACTTTTTCATTCGCTGTAGAAAAATATAATCAATCTGAATTCTTAGATGCATTTGGAGTGAGTCAACAAAAGCATTTATTAGCGTCATTTAATCGTTACCTCATCCCTTAATGCATTTTAAAACAAGTATTTAAATCTAAAACACAATTTTCCCACATCAAACATTTCTATTTTTTAACAGCAAATAATTTTATAGTAAAACCCTGATTTAAAACTAAAAGGGTAAACATATAATTTATATTTATTAAATTACTAATAAACATTTTAATGGCTTAAATGCTTTCTGTTATGCAATTATTCTTAGAGGATCTAGTTTTGATTGATTAGTGAACCAGCATCAGGCCGCACGGTAGATGTCGTTAGCTCTTCATACGAACATTGTCAAGATGCATAAAATTATTTATGCCAAGTTGACAAATAAAATTTTCAATAGAAAACACATTTGGTTTCCTAGAAAACGACCTAAATCTATCTATAAAAACTTTAAATGTTTTTAATTTAAATGGAAACTACAAAAATAATATGTCTTTCTAGTGTCATATGATTAAAAACTCACAATTTTACTATCAATAGGACTATTTAATTTTAGAAAAACTTATTTAAAGTAGCTTAAACTACAAAAATAATTTTTAATAACATGTAATGGTAATATTTTTTTTTACATTAAAGTGAAATAATCCAATATAAATGCTATTTTCCACTTTGAAACATGGCCATATTATTTCTATATTGCTTCCTTTAGCGTAAACAACATATTCGAATAAAAATCGACATGTATACTGAGAAAAAATAGAATAATATAGCAATAAGGGTTTGGGTGAAAGTTATATTTTTGTATTATTGACGATGATAAATGTCTTTAAAAAATTAACTATAAGATTAATTATCATCTCTCTATGGAGGAGAGTTTCAAAGTGACTGTATAATTAAAACAAAAAATAAATACATTCTTAGTTTAAAAGAATTTATATGGGATGTTTTAAAAGTGTATTTACCAATGCTTTTAAACACTGAATATGTGATCAATGTTTTAAAACTATTGGAAAATATAATTGATCTGAATCTGTAGATACCATTTGGAGTGTGTCACCAAAAACAGTTATCAGCGTCACTTCGTCGTTAGCTCCTAAATGCATTTTCCAAGTATTTAATCATTTATGTAAACATCTAAAAACCATATTGTTTTCCATAACACATTCCAACTCATTAATGTTACCAAAAGTTGCGTACAACACGTAATTAATAACTATAACTACCCTATATAATCTAGATGGTGTTCAATGAATACATAATTAATATTGATGCACCCTATATCAATATGATATATCGTCCAGACAGACAGTGCATTAATAATATGGTTGCGGTAGGTCAGCTAGGATTGACGCTATGACGTGTTACACCAACAGTCTTCTTAAAAGTTGAAATGATTGAGAATATTTAATATTGACTTTATATATTCGCATTTCAAAAGTTCTGCCACTTCAAATAGAAACTTAGTTTTGGCACCACTTCCGCACGGAGAAATCAACTTGTGTCACTTAAAAGCCAAGTTTAAACTTTCTGTAGTATGGACGGTCTTTGTAAACAATATAAAAGATATTTCCCAAAAAGTTATTTTTTTCTTGGAAGTTTGAAGCCAACTGACACAATATTGTAACAAGGCAAAAGTCCACGGGTTTAAATTTAACGCATACGTTTCATTTTTCTAATAGGTGCTCACTATGAAACAGTTTTGCAAATATTGTTTTTTTTAATGTCCTTCAGAGTTCCGCCCAACATGACTTCAAAATGACTCAAATAAGGGTGATTTGACATGGTCGTTCCTATTTGTTCATAGGTTCTTAGGGCTCTTCTATTTAAGAAACCTTTTCTCACTAACAACAGGTTTTGCGGAATTCCTTCAGAGCTCCACTCACACTACTTCATTGTTTCAATGTCATTCGTAAGGCAGTAGATTTCGTTGCTCTTTTAAAAGATTTTACTACCTAAAGAATTAATTTAAACACGAGAAAAAATGTGACGGGCAACAGCTATTTATTTTTTTCTATATCTTTACACCCCTTGTCCAGGACAGAAAATAAATTTAAACATACAATAAATGTAGGCGCTTGAAACATACAATACTTTAAAGAGTAATAGGCCATTTTAAAAATAATTTCAGTAAACATATTTATGTTTTAGAACCTTACTATTAAAAGATAAACCCACCAAGCTATTAATCTATTTACATATGCTTAGGGCAGAATTTTTACCATTCAAAATTACAACATTACACTAAGTAAAAATAGTTTTCGTGGGAAATACTCAAATTTTCTTCTTAGTTGTTAATCATTTTGATTTCCACAGGAGCTAGCATACGATTTCAAAATCTAACACAGGAACCCGTAGGTGAGAAGCTCCTCTAGTATTTCTTTCACTAGTTGTGATAATACATTAGATCGATGAATAGGATAACACAAATCTGGCCAACTAAGGATTTGTTAAACGTGATGGTGTGTAAAACGGCGGTGACTCTTAAAAATCTCTCTATTCAATCCACCCTGAATAGCAAGTCGTTGACAATAATCTCCCGTGCTTAAAGAAATATATTGAAAGGGGTAGCATGGCTGTTGTGCATTCCTAGGGATTATTTTAATTAAATAATTTTTTTACCCTCCATAGAAATGTCGACATGATAAAATGTCGGATTTGTTGTTAAGAGTAAGTAAGATAACAAATATCTAGGGATCGAATGTTTTACTATTTGTTTGATTATTTATAATTGTATGACTTAAAACAAAAAAACGAAAAGTTTTGAATAAATAATAATTTTATAATAAGTTTATTAGTTTTAAATTTAAACTATACCGATATCCACAAATATTTCGTAAGCATTAAGTGGTTCTTATTATGATAATTATGATTTATTATTTAATATAATAATTATATGGATTTTTATAAGCAGAAGCCGTTGTCCAGTGGTAGAGCCCTGGGTTATCACCTAGTGGATCTGGGTTCAACTCCCAGCTTGGGAAAAATATCGTTTGGTCGCTTCTATGGTTCGTACGTCGTTTAGCCGAATGGAAGCCATGATAATTACATGCCTTTCAGAAGAGGGGAACCGTTAGTATATTGCTGATGTTTTCTCCACTAAAGGCATACGATCATAATTATTTATAAATTTCAAAATGCTTTCTTAATATTAATGTTATGTGTAATAATATGAAATTTATTGTTAATGCCATTAAAATATTGTACATCCCCCAAAAATTAGCAATATAAAAATTTTATATTCTGTTCTTTTATAGGTTTAGGCACGTTATTTGATAACGTATTTTTAATTTAAATGCGCTTGAAAAAAAAAGAATATCAAGTTCGGTAATTAAATACATTAATATCGTTATGTTGAATGTAATTATTTCATAAAGCTAGGTCCAATATGTTTGGAATATTTTACAATAATTAAATGTAATAAATATCGGTTTTGGAGAATCGGCCAACACCACGAAATATTACAAAGACATAAAGAACAATATTTTTAATAACTGATAACTCTCGTATGATCTGTTTATTATTGCTATATTGCCATGCTATGTGCAATAATCTCTCAATTTTTGATATTATACTAATATTACGAATGAAAACAAATACCCTAAATTAAGTTTATACTGACTTAAAATTTACTTTTTATGGCTTGTTTTATGGTTGTGATTTGTTTTTATAACAATCATATATTGGGTGTCTCAGGTCACCAGTACACCCCTTTTAAACTTTAGAGAATGATATTTTTTTACAATAGTGCCTTTATAGATAAACTTGTTATGCGCTATCGATTTACACTAATTTTAATGTATATTGTATAATTAAATATTCCACATTTGACTACCTTTCCGGATATTACAAAATGTGGTTGCTTATTGTACTGTTCAGAAAGATCCCAAATATTTAGATATTTTTTTAACATCACGTAACAATTACTTTAAGACTCTAAGATGCGTAATGATAGACTGTTATGGCCAGAATACTAGAAGTCATTCTAGAAAACTCTGGGCCTATAAATTCCTCAAGTCATTAAGCGTGCAGGGTAGGCCCTATTAAATCCAGGCATTCCCAAGTTTTGCTTAGACTACTAAGTGTAATAATAAGTTAATGAGAATTAAGTAATTGAAACCATTGTATAGATGAAGTATAGGGTTTTGTATTCAAAGTTTGTGTAAAGTTGTTTTGTATAAAGTTTTGTGTTCATGAAGTTCCTTGAAACAATCACGATTATAATAATAAAGAACCACCTCAAAGCACCTCTTTTACAATGAAAATAAGTACCTTACTGTATATCCTCCGAAATTTCAAATTTGCGGTTTATAAACTGAATAGATTGTAATTCTAAGAAATGCAAACTATCTGCAGGTAACAATACTATCCATTGATAAAATATAATTTAATGACTACTAATTTGGAAATCACACTGTCTGTGTAAAACACAAAATAAAGCATTGAAATACTTTTTCTGGTAAAATTCAAATACCTAACACAATTATTATTTTGTTTTTAATTGAACAAGATTTCACTTCGCTGTAAAAGTATTGAATGTATTGATTTGTATAACAATAATATTTATTTGGATCCTTCATCAATGGCAGGATACATTAACATCTGTTTTAAAAATAGTATAATTTTCAATGAGTGGTGGAGGGTGGAAAACCCTGCAGCGGCCAGCGCAAGGTACAAGGGCGTTAAGTGCCCCCTGGGGGCTTATAGTGGACGGTGCCCATTCTGAACCGATCGATCCATCAAACATTGGGAATCCACGGAGCAACAGGTGATTTAAAAAAAATGTGTTGCCTATGACGTCATTGGTTTGAAACTGGAATAGCCTATGAGTAAAGAGAATTCTGTATAGTATGAAAAAACACGTCAAATTGATTATTAATTGATAGCTGAGTAGTGTTTTAAATAGTGAATCCAGGTATAATTGTAACGTATTGGTAAATTATTCTCTATCTAACAGGCATAAGTGAATTTGTTAAATATTATTCTATTTTATATTGCTACACTGCACAATAAAATCCAGAATTAGTATGAAAATTAATAAAATATCCATTCACATGATGATGTTTAAATGCGTGTCTCATGATGGCTTTTAATATAACCATTCAACTATGAATAATTTTAAGGCGAGTCATTACACAGAAGTTCATAGCAAGTTATAATTGACTAGTTTATACTGAAATAATAATTTTTGTGCTAATGAATAGTGTAGTTTAGATACTTAATAAGCTTGGCATGAAAGCTCAATGATATAGAATGCTAAATAATTTATGGAAACAAAATAATGGGATTAAAAGTCATCGACATACCTCATATTAAAGTCTAATTAGTTTGTATCCAATTGCACGCTATGACATAAATAGCTATGATTAATAGCTTAGAACAAATTAATTATGAAACTAATCTAAAATTGAGGCAATTATCCTTATAGTTAAATTATTAATTTGTCACACATAGTTTATGACGTTTAGTTAAATATTCCACTTGTTGCAGGTTTGATAACTTTGTTAAATATTTTTAAAATTTTAATATTCATTTTCATCACTAGGGCGGAAATTTTTCTTTCTGTGCGCAATCGTGTTTTACAAACAAAAGTAAATTAATATTATTTATTGTCATAACGGGAATTAATTTTGTATTCGAACAAATTTTAAAACTAATTAATAATAACAGATTTTCTTGTGGTTAAAACGCAGAGGGAAATTCTTCCACTTACTCAAGAAGAAGATTATGAAAACCCTTTTAAGTTAAGCTTGGATAAAATGGAACCTGTCTCTAGGGTAATTTAACCTCCACTTTGAGGTGAATGTTTTTCATTTCAATCATTACTTTCCAAGTTTAACCTGTTAGGGTTCAAATAAAAGTATTTTCAGCTTTATAAAATACTGGCTTCGCCGTGATTGAATGTGTTATATATTTAATAAAATCTTTTTAAAGAGTGACTAAATCTACTTTCTTAAGAATGACATTGAAAAAAAATGAAGTAGAGTTAGTGGAGCTCTGAAGGAATTTCGCAAAACCTGTTCTTAGTGAGAAAAGGTTTCTTAAATAGAAAAGGCTCTGAGAACGTATGAGCAAATGGGAACGACCATGTCAAATTTCAACCCCGTAGGCCCTACAGTCGTTTTGAAGTCATGTGGGGAGGAGCCCTAAAGAACTTCAAAAACTATATTTACAAAACCATTTCGTAGAGAGCACCTGTTAGCAAAAACGGTTCATCCACGTTAAATTTATACCCCCTATGATCTATCGTAATTTTGAGGTTCCTTGGAGCCGAGCCCTAAAATTTTGGAAAATCGTTTCTTAGTTAGCATCTAAGAGCAAGACGAACTTTTGTTAAAAGTTTCAAGTAAATGCGTTTGGTAGTTCCTGAGATTTCGTGATGAGTCAGTCAGTGGGGTTTAAAAAAATCTACATGTATAATGATTAAATTTTAAAATCCAAAAACTTACCAAGATATGATCCTAAATAACAAATAAGAGAGAAACTAAGACTTTTCTTTACAACAATAAATTTTGGGGGGTTCTCATTTTCACGTCAGCTAATGAAATTTTCATGATGTCGTTACACCCACATAGGCTTGTGTATTCCAATGATTCTCCGTTGTTGCCGCTCAATTCATTAATTTCTTTGTTTCTTATTATCATTCTCCTTCGCCACAAATAGCCTACACCACTTTGGTTCTGAATGCTGATCACCTCCCCCTCCCTTCCTCAGTGACGTCAGTATCGCAGTAGCTCGAGTACTACAGATCAGCTGTCTCACCGAAGTCCGGAACTGACCCGGTCACGTCCCTATTTCCGGTGTACTTCCGGAGCAACGACTCTTGGGCAGTTTACCAAAGAGATATACTTAGGTGTTTGTAGCGCTTTCGGCGCACTCCGCATATTTTTAGTTTCTGTCAATATTTGATTATACATTTTTGTGTACAATAACACATGTAAAGTTGGACAGATTGTTTGAAATAGTCGTTGATTATACATTATAACGAATGACTTACAATACAATTAATAATTTTCTTTAATATTCAATAACATATATGAAAGTAAGATACAAAATAAATAATAATCTAATCCTATTTAACGTCTTTTATTAACATAATCATCCGTACAACGAAGTATTTCTTTTTCTTTGCTAGTAACTAACTATATTATCACTTGAACGTATTTAAAAATATATATGTTAACTGACATTTTTTAAGACTTTTATTGACAAAATAAATCTTTAAAATAATTTTAAGTTGAGTTAAAAATTAATTATTTTATTGGAATTACTTTAAAACTTATCACTACTTTAATTTTTGTGGGAGGATAAAAATTATGCCACATTAATAATATTAAGTGGTTTTAAAATGTAAGAAACATTTTGCAGGAAACAATGCGGTTTAAATACTAGGGGGTTAAATATCTATTAAAAGGGTGTATTCATATATGACTATTTCGCGTATTTATAAATAGAACACGAAAAACAAAATGTATGTAGCCCTAATGGTATACGTGTATAATTGTATTATCTAATGACCAATGCTTTAACCAAATAATTACATTCTATACTGTAACAAGAGTAAAAAGTAAACTGGTTTGACAATATATACACTGATCTCCAAACCAATAACTCTAGCAGTATACCTTAAACTTTGCAAACAACTCCAAAACAAAAGAAATGTTAAAACAGGTAATTTAACAAGCTGCCGAAGTACAAGCCGAGATATTCCGTATAAACACTTAGTTTTGCATTACTGCACTGGAAAGGGAAGTATATATGACGAGTGAGCGAAGTGAACAATCTTGTCTTGGAGGTGAGGAAGTGGAGTGAATGGAGTTTTCAAAGTTTTTTGGGGGTCGGCATTTCAAGGGAGACATTTGTGACTGAAATTATGACAACAAAAGAATTTTATAACTTTACCGAGTGAATGTTTTGACACCCAGGAACTAGTTTGAAATAGGAAAAGTGATTTCACTTTTCTCAACTGGTTTATGACACAATTCCTCATTTATAAGTAATACCGAGTATTACTAAACATGCAGCAAAAATAACAGTACAAACACGTGATGAAATAAGTAACGAGTTTCACCATACACTTTATCAAGCTATGTTCCAACTCTATAAACTTGTTATCAAAGTCTTACGGGCATTTAAGGCCCTCCCATGGCTTTCAGAAAACACATTGCTTTTGGGTCAGAGAACGGAGCTAAAGAAATCTTAAAATTAGTTATGAAAAAACTAATAAAAATTAATATTTAAAATGTTCTAATGTAGTAAATGTATTTTTTTTTATTCCAAAAAATGTTCTGATATAAGGTATAATATATTGAAATTAATTCTGTTTCTTTGACTTTAATCAATAATAAGTTTGAGGTTTGTTTTCTTGGCCTACATTAAAAAACAGAAGATACAAGATTTAAGTGCTTCCTATGAATTTGAAAAAAGCCACTGAATTTTTCCTGTGTCTCAAGGGCATCGTTATCGAGCGTTCTTTTATCATATTACAGCTAACGCTACACTCTGGAGTTCACGCCTTTCCATTTTCAATCTGACAATCAAATTCCCTTGCTGAAATGGTGTACACATTAAAGAATTGTAATTTTTTTATTTAGAGATAGAATTTTATCAATTTTTTTATATCAGGTTTTTTAGATTAATTTTAGTTTAATCGAATCTTTATATTAATACGTGAAGGATTTTGTTTGTTTAATTAGATAAGTTCCGATATTGGTATTTAGTTTTGGAAATCGAATCACGCAAAAATCACTTACTAAACTAAGCTAAAATTATACTAGTCAGGGACGAAAGTTTTGACGAAAAAATAGTGACCACCCAGGAAAAACAATTGTACCACAAAAAGTTTTATCGTTAATGTGTAAGGTGACAATCAGTTAACTTGCAAAACAAGTTCACCAAAATCAAGCAGTGAGAAGTTTACAAGAAAAAAACATTATTTTGAAATGCTGTTTGAAATTCTGTTTCGGCTTGTTTTTGCTGAGGAGTTTATATAGCTAGGTGCTTAATGGGGTGAGTGCCTCCCCAAGAACATCTCCTTTCTTAGATTATAAATTGAATAAATAAGACAAATGAAACTTAAAAATCCATATTCGTCAGTTTTTAATTTGTAACATTTCATGAATTTTAGCACAAGGTCCAACAGTGGTCCAACAAACCCAGAATAAAATCTTAAATATAATCACAGGTTGATATGTACATAAAATTATAGTTCTTGCTTTAGCTATTTTACATCTTGACACTAACTTTATAAAACCACACCAAACCTATGTAACAAAGTTATATTATAGCTATTGTGCTATAGCTACAGCTATTTTGCACATTGACACTAACTTTATAAATGTACACCAATGACTCTCCGTTGTTGCCGCTCAATTGTATTAATCCCTTTGTTTCTTATTATCATTCACCTTCTCCACATATAGCCTACACAACTTTGGTTCTGAATGCTGGTTTATGTGCCTGTCCTTAGACTTATATATTGTAGCTATTGTGCAATAAATCTTGACACTAACTGCTCAGCAGAAATGCATGCGTTATTCATGCGTCAGAGATGCATGAATCCCCAAGCACGCGTAGCGGACAATGCTTGTTACAATGTCAAGCATCTTGAATGTCTGACCAAATAAACTGCATACGTAAAGGATACATAATAATACAATTAACTCTGCTTTTTATGATAATTTAGTGGTTACTCAACAATAAATTAAAATATAGTATTTTAGAATTTGTTAGCATATATTTTAATTGCCAAACCAACGAAGAGTAATCTATGATTTTTTCACTACACTGGCAAGTAAATGTTTTTTTATGCATAGGCCTAAATTGCTTTGCTAAAGTGATTTTTCACACTTGATCCAAAGTTTATTAAACAAAATAATAATAATAATAATAAGGAATTTCACAGATGGTGTTTATTTCAACAGTTTTCTTATATATTTATATTTTTTTATTGTATTACTTATACAGCATATAACCACCTACGATATCAATTTGAAGCAATCTTGCCAAGGTCAACCAGCAATCTGTATATTTTTCATGTACTTAGTGCTATTACAATAAATACATAGGCTTTGAGTTATTTTTAAAACTTTTACTACATTATTTGACTTAACAAGTATTCTTCACAAAAAGCTTACATTTCAGCCCTATTTATGATATACTATGTTGACAGTGATAAACTCTCTGCAAAACATCTCTTTCTGACTTAGTTAATGTATTCAATATTTTCGAAATTCTCCTGCTCGTAGCCGAGTTAAATTTATAAAAAAAATTCCGTATACTAAGAGTTTAGAAAATATAAACTATTTTCCCTACTATATTGACAATAAAATAAAATGAATATAACATACTTTCAGAGTTTCCCTACGATATTTTAATAAATAGAATATTGTAAGCGTCCGTCCAAGATTTTAAATAAATATGCTTTAAAAGATTGATTCTAAATAAAGCATGGCTGGCACTAAAAAGGATCTGAAAAGGTGAAAAGAACACGCCTACATTTCTCGAAGAAGATCCTTTCATCGAACTTTCATTACAAATTACAAATTCATTACAATACATCCCGCATATATAACTCTATACTTTTAAATATTACTTTCAAAACAGTAAAAAGTGAAGATCTTCATGTGGTAAAAGATTTGTAATAACGATTGCATTATCCCATCTGTAGTTACTTTACTGCAATACATTTTGTTGTCTTACGGTCAGCGTTCTTCCTTGCCCATTGCCAACAAGAGATAAAAATTATAGTTTCATTTCAAACGTAGTTTTTCAAACTTAAAATTTTATTATTGATGGATATATTTTCTCTAGAGTTTTTTTATGAGTCCATAAAACTGAAAATTTATGTATTCTCCAAGTCAAACAACAATATCTTCTGATTCAGGTACAGAGAAGTTACAATACTACTTAAGCTAAAACTGCATGAGAGGTAAAATACATGAGAATGCAGAATTCATAAGTAATAGATAAATTAAATGCTATACTATAATACGAGCAATGTCTGAAGAGATGTGTGTTCCATGATCGCGAAATCTAGCGGGCAGATTTTGCTTAAACTTTGCATTTAAGAGTGTTTTTGCCCAGAAATAAGTTAAGAAATGATCCCAGGAAAAATCGAATTTTGTCTAAATTTAACTTTAAAAATCGTAATTTTTAACATTTGCCTTATTAATTGTTATTTTTGAAACGAAATAACCTTGAAAGGTATACAAAAATAAAGGAACATTAATGTTAAGCAGTGTTTTTGAAACAGCTGTTAACTGTGAAGACGTTTAGTTGGTTGTTGGGTGAAATTTAATAGCTACCGTGACAATGTATCAAAACTGAATTAAAACCAACGAGCATTTCTTGGTTAACCTGGTACTAATTATAATAACATAACAATAAATAAGCAATAGCTGTTCAACACACGGTATGATAATTTACAAAACAGATTTCCTCAGATACAAAAAATTACAATAAATATAACAATAACAACAACAATAAAAAAACATTAACCAGAATATATATTTAGGTAACATAACATTAATAATAAACATAACAGGTTAAGTTCATTTGGGTATCTTATTGTACGTTACAGAACATTAAACTTATAATATAGCATACAATTACAAGAATGAGATGTGTGAAACGAAAATTGAACACGATAAAAAAATACCAAGCTATGCTCGGATGAAAATATTCCTCTTTTCAAGTAGAGTTTTGTATATGGTTAACAACTGTAATAAATAATTTAAAGTTGATCTTAGGGTACGTAATATAATAAACATACATCTTTAAATACTTCCAAGATTACAAAGTTTGTTCCTAATTTTTATCACTATTGCCATTATGTTGCCTACTTAACAGTACCATGTGATACGTTCAGGATTAACAGTAAACGTGTCTAAACATACCCCAAGGAGAAGGGATGTTGTTCTCCCCTCCGTCTTCGTCTGAACACACCCCCAAGTCTCGTTCGTGTCTAGTTGTATGTAGCAACAGATTATCTTGTAAAGCCTTGTTTTGTGCTCCCTGATCACAATAACAAGGATGACTCAAGCCATCCTACCTACGTTTGTGGTAGGTTTAAATTTTCTTTACGGGTTGGATAGAAGAAAAATATTTAAGAGAATAGGGAGAACTAGAGATCGCCTCCTGATCGAAATTCGACAAATATATGAAGTTATTAAGCAATCTGGACCCAAGAAGTTTGAAAACATTTTATAACTGACACATCTGTTTTCCTGTTTTTCTAGCAGTTGTTTTTATAACAGCTGTCTAATGATTCAATCAATTCTCCTTCCTCCATAAGATTAACATTGGAACTTTGAAAGCATGTGGGGTGTGGCCCTGGAGTCCGATTTGGATTAAAATGTAATTCTGCTCACCTACAGTAAGTTCTACACCTTTCTAACGGTATGAACGGATTTCTCCTATGATGCACACGAGCTGAGAAAAAGGAGGAAACAAAACATGCTTGCCTATTAATATATAGATGCTAGCCTTATTATATATAGGTTAAGATAGAATGTACACATCTAAAAAAAGTAATTTTTTATTTGGTCATATCAAGAATTGAAAACCAAGACAAATTGTACCTGTTATGTGACAACAAGCCATATTTACCATTAAGTACATTAATAATTATTTTTAAGAACTTTTAGGAGTAGTAACACACTTTTAATTGCGGATGAACATACCAAGTAACGAATGAAATGGAAAACAGTTTAGTGAAAACCAGCTTAAACGTAAAATACAAACATTAGCATGATTTTTTATGTATGTATTCCACAGGCATTTCGTTACGTTTTGTTACGGAACATTCGTTCTATTCGTATTTCATTCCAAATTCTAGGACCGAAGTCAAGGATTGGGTTCCCCTGGTGGCGACCGGTACCTGGCCTTTCGGCATACCCGGTCGGTCTGAAGGGATAAACCCCCCAAACAGGGAACTTATGGAACCATTAGAAACAATCCCAAATCACATTAAGGCGGATTAGACCCCCACAAAACCCGGAATTCACCAGGCCTGTGGTACTCAACCGGCGGTGAACCCAAATCGACCATCCGCTGTGAGTGACAGTGGCACCACTACCCATGGTACTTCTCAGCTTTCGTTTGTGAGCAACGCCCCCAGATAAGGCTGGAGGGCCCCCCACAGCCGAAGCTGTGTGCCGAGCATATCGACAACCACGGCCCCCTCGAGTCCAACCCAATATCCGGACTGGCCGAAGCCAGGGGCTTGAACCGGATCCCGAGGTCCCCATTTTAGGTTTTACTTGGGTCATGGGTGGATCCCAAGCGGAATAACTAGGTCACTGGAAACCCGCACGCCAAAGGCGCCGGCTGCACTGCAACCGTACCCGAAGGCACGGAAGCCCCAGATCCCCGACATCCTGACTCATTCCCTCCCTTTTGGGGGGAGGCTGGAGTGAGACACCCAGTAAGCGCGCGATCGACACAAGGCCACCTCCGCCAGGGCTCGGAACAGCCGAAGCTGCCCTACTTCAGTTGATAAAGGGAGCCACGCCCGTTACCCAACTCAGTGCTTCGAGCTGGGATTGGGTAGTGGACATCCCAGTTCTAGGGGTGCAGGCCCTGAAGTACAACATACACCCCAAACACGGAACAGTTTGTTACGGAACAGTCCAAACCTTGGTCTTGTTACCATATAACATCAACTTATCGTTAATTTGCGGGCCCAGAATCAACCCCGATAGGAATCAACTTTTCCACTTTGATGGAACCTTAATCTTAAACTTCATTTCGTGAACACCACTAAAATTCAACTACCCAGTCCGTTTAAATATAACATCTTTTAACCTTTATAGAACTAAAGATAGAAATAATAAGTGAGGTTTGTAGCAGGGGCTAAGAATTTTATCATAGCGATTGCTTTTCTGCGTAAGCCCGTGTATAATACTTTTTTCAAAATTACATAAAATATTATTATTATAGTTTAGATGGTTTCGCCCCCCATAAAGTTCGCCGATCGGCCGCTGTTTCGCCGCTGTGGCTGACATTGACTGATGCAATCGGCTCCAGACTCGATAACACGGCCCTCTGGTTGCCGTGGAAACGAGCTTTATAGTAAAAATCTTCCAAATAAAACCATGAGCCACACTAATTACTATAACTGTTACCACAATGTTTCATTATAAAACAATTTTCCATTTATTGGTAAGAGGAAGATTTATAAACAAGTTCAATAACTGTTTGTAAACGTAATTAATTTTTTAAACATTCAGCAAATGGAAGTCCTTTATAATCGCTATATGCATGAAAGTTATAAACCTACAAAGTATTGAGAATTTTTTTTTAACATTGTATAAACAGCACCTATTGCTTATAAAACGGGCAAAATATTTGTTTTTCCCCTTTCAAACGAACAAATTCGCTCAACTCAGTTACAAAATATTATTATTAAAATTTGTCATAAATTAACACTAAAAAGAATTTAATATCCTTGTGGACACATAATTGAGTACTTATACTGAATAACACAATTCGTTTTTGGGTGGAGTGTTTTTATTACTCTCCTTACATAATTTTAAATAATGAACATAATTGAAAATAAATTATTTATGGGACAAAAACACATAATATATAATAGAAATACACCAAGGAAAAAGAACATCAATGTGGTGACAGCTGAGTGTAGTCATATAGCAGTTCAGAAACGAAAACAATCTCCTGTCCCACAAACACAGGCTTATTATGGTAGTCATTGGAATGAAATTGATCAACGCATCCAGACAGAATGCAATATCCTGAGTCAGAGAACCCAACACAAACGCTATGTGTGATTATTGTCCCTGATTTACTGTCCAGAGCACTCTATAGAAATTTTTCAATCCCGAAAAATAATCTGATTTTTGTAATTTGATTAAATTCTTTAATAGTTTTAAATATTAATAGAGATTTTATCGTGTCTTTTTACTGTATGTTTTTTATGCTGCATATTTAATTTGAAAACATTAGGCAGGTCTTTAGTTATAATTGTAACAAACAAGTTGGCGTAATATTGTAGCTAAACAAGATATGTGATCTAATTGGTACTCTTCCTATTAAAACCTAAGATGTATAATAAAAAAAATTATATACAGGGTGATTTACGAAGGATAAACGAAGGATTTTAGGACATATGTTTATATGGCCTTTTTTGCTTATTTTCATGTGTAGAATCAGCTCCCAAAATTTCTGAACTTCGTCGTGAATCACCCTGTATAAATAATTTTGAGACATTTGTTAAAAATTATAAGTTTACATCCTGTATGTGTTTGAAAATATAGATAGGAATTCACTTTTTTCCTTAAAACATGTTTATTTCTCATATTTGTATTCTTAATAAAATTATTCATTAAATTTTTAAGTTCTTTTTATCAGTTTCTAGGTGTACAAAAACAATATTTATTTTTAACATTCACAAAATAAATCTTTTATTTATTTCATACATGTTAAGATTAACATGAATTTGTTTCGCAAAACAAGTAATCTATTGAGTTAGGAGAGAGTTTTGGACATTATAATTTAAACTGTTTTGAAAGCGCGCGTTTAACGAAACACTTCGTACAAGTAATGACTTAGCAGCAAGTCTGTCGCAACGAAGTGCGTGCATAATGACGTCATTAACCTACCTCTCTTCCACTTGTACCTTGAGGCACTGTCTCGGGCGCTTGCAAATACAGAAACAACATTACAATTGTGTTGATTATATGTGCGAATGGAATATTATTTTTTTAAACGACAAACTGTTTTTAAATTTTATCTTAAACATGTATTTAATAGTTGGTAAAATAAAAATAAAATATTTAGTCTACTAAACCTTTTGCCTATAGTGCTTTGGATAGCGCAACGAAAGGAGCACTTTACAGAAATACATTAATGTTCTTTTGATGTATTTTAGATCCCATCACATTCAGTCGTTCGGTGATTCAGTGACAGGTTTTAGTCGGAATCAATTTTCTATGAGACCTTTCATTTTGATCCCTAAATTTACAAAAGACTGGGACAGTAACTTTCATTCTTTAATGTTTAATTTAAAATAGGGAATTACCCTGAAACTCAAACAATTAATTATACTAATTAAAATTATTTTTATAACGTTTTTTCATACTGTGAATTGTGTTTCCACACACTATTAGTCCAATTTATAATTTATAATAAACACCTTTTATCAGTAGTATACAGTTTTAATTAGAAGATTTTTATTTTTACTTGGAGTTAGTTAAAAAATATTATTGTATGATTAGTTCATAATTCTATGTTTTAGTACAATAATGTATTTTGACTTTTATTGCAATAGGGTAATGTGGTTTTTATTATTTTTATTTTTTTAAGCAAAACAGTAATGTGAAGTCTTTGAAGTGAAGCATTATCTGTCATGTAATATACTTAGACACCTCCCCTGTGGTCAGGTAGAGTTTCGGATGCTGTTCAACACGGAAAGCAGGAAAACCCTTTGCATCAGCCAATTTATTTATACTTTTTATTAAAATACAAATCTTAATTCACAAAATACAACATCCCAAATTTATAACTTCATGTGGATGATAAGATTATTCAGTTCTAATGATTAAAAACCTTAAATTTTTTGTTAGATATGACTCTTCAACAATAGAAGGTATTAAATAAATTAAAATGTCATCTTGATGATATAACATTAAGCATATTCAATATAAAAAATGCAAAATTAATAATACATACAAATTTATTACTTTTTAAATGCGAGAAATTGATTTAAAATTGATTAATTCAAGAACGAATAGAAAAAAATTATCAGAAATAACGAACAAGGAAAATAGTGTAGTAAAATTAGTGGGGAAAAATGAAATAATTTTTGGAAACCCACTTTCTTTTGAAATGTGTTCTATGGCGTCCCCTGACCTTCCTCCGAAAAGTCCCCAGAAATCCCATATGGGGACCACGCTTAAAAATGATTGGTTGGCCCATAAGGAGTTACATAAAAATTTGATATTAAGCATACTAAATTTAAATACATTCCAGAAGGTTTATATATATATATATATATCTCAAATAAAAGGTCTTAAAATGTAGAATACCATGCAGTAAATCCGACCTCAATATAACTGTCGGGAGTGAAATGGCAGTTGTTCAAATTTTAGAATAAAATAATATCATCAAAATTTTGAAATACAATAACTTCTGATATATTTGACCTTTTGAGGTCTGGTTTTCGGTTATGTACGCTCCTTACTAAGACGTTTAAAGTTATGTATAGTATGGCTATGGACTAAGAAATTTTTTTTTAAACTTCCTCTTTGGGACGTCCATGTGGAGGGTGGTTCAAGGGTAGTATGATAAGCATATGACTAGCTATCCGCATTTTCAAAAGTAATTGTAAAAGCAAACGTTTGCCGCAAACCGTACCTCAAAAGGTAACGTATTTCGAAAATTATTACATTTTTAAGCGTTTAGGTTATAATTTGATTTTTATTCAAAGTTTGACAGACTGCCGTTTTCGACTCAGGCAATCTTTTGAGATGGGGTTTGCGGCATTAAATTCTACTACTTAGGAGCTTTAATTTGATGTACATAAACCCATTGGTTGAAGAAATATTTATTTCTGACTCCACGTGGGCCATCCCATCATTTTTAGGCATATTGCCCACTGGGGATTTCAGGGGACTTTTCTGAGGGAGGTCAGGCGATGGCATGGAACACATTTCAGCTAAAATTCGATGTCCAAAAATTATTTCATTTTCCAGCCATATTTTGGCTTAATTTTACTACACTAAAATATGATATGGATTTTTGTTTTTCAGGCAATTCGTAGTCTGGTAGCTATTAAAATATCTGTGAAAAGAATAAAGTATACATTTTTTTAAATAATTGTCTTTTTATGGTCACTGATAATTTTAGTTCAAATATTCCTAGGAAACCATAGGCTACATGTTACACAAATAAACAAATTATGAAACGAGAGGTATTTAATTCCATTAATGACGTGGTTTGGTTTCGTTAAAAGCTAGGCAACTATTGAGGATGGCAATAATAATAATAATAATAATAAATTTCTTTATTGCCATTGGACAATACATGTATTGCATAGCATGCGTCAATGTGAAAAATTAAAACACAACATTAAGAAATAAACAAATCACATTCTCTTTTCAAATGTGAGATCTCCAGCGATGCAAGACAACCTCAGCTGCAGAACAGAGAGATGAGGGTGTAGTCCCCCCCAGGCCAATATTTACCCCGATGCGTGATCCATGAACTCGTCTACCGAGTAGAACACGTTCGCCGCTAAATATCGTATGAATTTTGATTTGAAATTTTTTTGTATGTAACTTCTAGTATTTTGTATACATGTAGCTGTTGTATAGAATAACAAAAATTAAAATGTCAGTGACTTTTCAATCACCTTTTACATATTCAAGTATTTACAATTCCTCACATCTTAAGATCCAAGATCCAAAACTAATAATCCAACTTAAAAGACAACATATGTGCTATAAAAATAACTAAACTAAATTTATTCTACATATAATGTAATCCTGCCTTGATCCTACCTATAAAGGTTGGTCAACTTTAAAATCACAAGAATAATGTAATGAAGAATCTTAATTTTGTATTTAATTAAAATTAAAAAATTAAGTTTTATTAATTGAAAAATACAACAGGTAGTGTGCAACTAGTAAATTGAATGTTTACTCGTTAGCAAAGCATAAACTCAAACTCATAAAAAATCAAATAAAGACCTAGGGGTAATCTAAATAAAATATAAGTATTTCATTAATGTTGAGAATAGGAATAAAATATCAGAATTTAAATTTATCAAGGTGAGAATAACCTTTCATATATAAAAGTTTTAACAAAAGACCATTGAAATGAAAAACATTAAAGACAAATTTATTCCAAAGCGGAGTTGAATTACCCTAGGGACAGTTTTCACCCTCTTTCTCGCGGTTAAACTTGAACAGTTTGTCATAACCACTTCTTTCTGCAGTAAGCTGGACATTTTGAACCCATTTTTAACACCCTAACATTTCTTATCTTTGAATTTAATTTTTATAGTATTTATTCATTTTTGCCTTCAGGATTGATCAATGACTGATGATAAGGTTACGTACCTTGTGCCGTCGTCAATCCATATAGTTTTTCTGATAACTAGTTTCGGGACTGTTGTCCCATTTTCAAATCAGTAGAACGTCGTCAAAACTTTAAAACACAGTCATATACTTTACATTTAAAAAACAACACATAACACAACACACGCGCGAACATTTAACAGTTAATTTGAGGTTGGCCAGCCAAGACATTGCAGGTTACCGAACACGCGGCGGACGGGATGACGGATGCGACACGAATTAGTATTTAGTATTTAAATTTTATAGTATTTAAATTTAACCATTGACTATGTACACTAACGTGAATAGACTTCTCATCCAATGTATTTTGTTCGATACCGAAATTGGAAAGGTTCGTGTACGTGGCGCCAAATTCGTTGTAATCGATGTTTTAATTATTCAGCTGTATTTACAGTGCTATAAAACATTGTATCACAACATAAACATATCCCTCAATTATAATATGTTTCAAAGAAAGGCGGTAGTACTGATTTACCAATCATATGTCTCTTTTACTTCCATGTACACCGTGGGAGATCGCGCCACCATAAATTGGTTTCAAACCCGTCTATGCTACGAAAAATCTATTTACGTTAATGTATATAGTTTATCATTTAACTCTCTTTTTTAGAGAGATCTAATTTTTATTTTAGTGTTTAGATTTTTACTTATACTGACTCAGGTGCTCTGCACCGCAGAAATTATTTTATTATTCTTAAACCATGGTGGCTGGCTGAATGAGCTATACAATATATATATTAACTAATGGGGCACATACATGTTAAACCATACTACACTGTAATCATCTATTAAACTTAACTTCATTAAACATTATGCGCATCAATACAATATACGAAAATGGAGTATTTCTCATACTGGTATAAAAACTTAATTCAACTGGTCGTCGTTTAAAAATCGAATCAGTTGTAAACACTTTATAGTATTGAGAATTTAAAAATTTTACTAGGTAGACTAAAAATCAAAGTCATTGCTAGTTATCAAAACAGTTATATTCAAAACAGTACACGACATTCGCATCAACCTATCCGGCCAGCCACAACCAAATTAATAATGCTGTCAGGTGGCCTACAGGTCGTATTGTTGTACGGCCTGTCCATATTAATGATATAATGGTCAACTATCGACTTTTGTTTATATAATTATAATATCACGAAATGAAAAAGGTAAATTTAATGTCTTGGAATTTTAATTTTAATCTTTTAATTTTAATACAAAAACTCTTGGTTTAATTTTTTCATTTTAAAATACATTCACACGTTGGTTTTAAAATTTTTCTTGAAATACACATTTTGTAAAAATATATCCATAGAGTCCAGTGAACATCACAATATCCATTACGTAAAGGAGCAACATATTTGTCGTGGCTTTAGGTGGCGTCTAGGTGTGACTAAGTTTTAACTAAGTGGAATATCTATTTCTTTATGATCGTTAAAAATTCAATAAAGTCATGATGTTAAAGCTTCAAATATAATCACATTTCATAATCCTTTTAGATTAATTTAATGTAGTTTTATTCTAAATTTCTTTTATAATTTATTCTTTTTATAAAAATATACAATTTTTTCTGTTAAAATAATAGTATATTATGTGTTCAAACACAAGCATAGTCATGACTGTAATGCAAAACATAGTTATTACTTAATTATCGATGAGTATATTCTTCAAGCTAGAAAGTTTTATTTGTATGTTAAACATTTATTCTAAAGGTTCAGTATATTAAAGTTTGGAATGGAAGAAATTTCACAAAATAACTCGAATTCTTCTGAAGAGCATGTTTTATAAGAAGTCATTAGGTATTTGTGCTAAGACAATAAACAAGCATGAGTCGAGTGAGTCGGTTAGAGCGCTGGACTCGCACTATGGCAGCGATGTCGCGGGTTCGATTCCTTGTATAGGAAATTTTATTCACCTCTGTACTGTTGTGGCTCACCCCCTTACTTTGTCTAATATGATCCACAGATAGATCAATACTCTATGAGGATGGAACCTAGTAAGTCTAAAAGAGTCCTCCTAACCTTTTTTTAACAAAGTCAAAACAAATAAAACCAAGTAACCTGATAATTCAGTAACTGGAGAAAACCTTAAGTGAAATTATTCATCTGGAATCTAAAAATCTGTTCATCCAATCACTTTTATCAAATAAACTTATGTCGGGTTTCATCAACAAATACCTTCGGAGAAAAAGTATTTAATTCAACTGCTCTGCTAAAAATATGAAGGCACTGTGTCTTGCAACTAAATTTATCTCTTATGAAGATATTTTAGTAATTAATTGCCAATTTATAGAACATGGTGATTCAGGTTATATGCTCCAAAACGTTTACAGTCCAGTATATTTGAAAAGGCATAGAACTTTGAAGTTAATAAATAAATATTGTTTAACGTCAATATATTTACTTTCTAGCCATTTTTTGCATATAAATCAAATGAATTACATGGAAAAAAATAAAAGAATTCATCCTTATTATATGTATATGTTAATGATACTGTCACTCGAATCGCAGTATCGCTTGTATCCACTGATAGAAACGTTCAATAGACATGGTAATTATATTTAAGACTATTGACTAGTTGGTACAGTAATAAACAAAGCCGTTTCACTACATAATGGTCTTTAATATCACAGTGAAATGAAGTCATCCAATGAATGGAGGTGTATGTTTATAATCATCGATTTTATAACAGTGTGATATAACAATAACTGAACGATATATAAGATGTATACCTCTAGTCTTAATACTAAATAAAATTTATACATAATACTAAATAAAATAATGTATATAAATTCAATATTTTATTTTAATTATCATAAACAATAATAAAAACAATATCAAAACATAAATGCCGTTTAATAATAACGTTTAACACCGTACATGATTTTTTAACAAAAGGTATTACATATTAACTGATTTGGTAACAGTTAAAACAAATTTTGATCTTTGAGATTGAAAAATGCATAAGGGGCCGTCCATAAATTACATCATCGCTTTTTGGCCATTTTTGGACCCCCGCTCCCTAAAATCATCCTACCATCATAATTTGTCTGACCCCCCCCCCCTCTCGAAAAAATGACGTCATTTTTAACAAACCTACGTTTTAAGTAAAAATAATGCTTGTTGAACGCTACATGATGAACTAAAAGAATTCACCAATCAAATCTGAATTTATCTTCAAAAATAAAGCCAAAATGACTTTCTCAATAAAAAATTAAACTATAAAACAACGCCTTAAAATAGTCTAATGTATTTTTTTATAGATGATTATTTTATAATAGTTGAGTTGTGTTAGAATTTATCATTGTTTTACTGTTAAAATTTGATTTAAAACATCATATTTAAAATGACGTCATATCAAAGCCAACCCCCCCCCCCCCCCTTGCACATCACCTTACCGTCATTTTCAATCTGGACCCTCCCCCCCCCTATTTTCAGATGACGTAATTTATGGACGGCCCCTAAATACAATTGTATTAAAATTAAAAATTTTCATTGACTGTTTTGAGGGAGTTTATATTAAGTAATAGTCGCTATAAATATCTTCAAAGAGAATCTATAAACATGAATAAACAAACTAAGTTCTCAAAGGTCATTCATGTTTGAGGTATAATAAATTGTGTAAATTAATTTGCAATATCTAAGTTTACTTGTTTACTGAGTTTGGGTTGCTACAACCGTGCATCCTACGTTATAATTAAGAAATACTGTAAAGTCAAAACAAACCTTATTAAAGAAAACATCATCAACAAAACATTTATTTAGCATAACGACTAAGTAAACATATTTCGTCAATTAGCATACTCAATCCCGCTTACAACTGTTACATAGCATTATGTTTCAAGGTTCTTACAATTGTTTTATAAACCAGTTATTGGAAGTTATACGAGTAGAATAGCTTGTTACAATGAACGCACGCAACGTTTCATGATAACGATCTTACAAAGACGAACGATTCATTTGCCTAACGCATTACATAAAAGTTCTCCATGCATTATAAAAAGCCTTTAAAGTTTTTATAACCGTAACATCGGGTATGTTTGCTATACTAAATCGTAGAGCTGTATGTCTAACAAATTGTGTAGGTCATCATCGTGATCTTCAATCATGATAAGTTCATTTATAGACTGTTACTCAATTTTTTATTTACATACTTCCACAGTTCTGTGCCTAGGAATGAAAATAGTTCGTTAGTGATAATAATACATATTTTTTTAATCATCAATCTATATCTATAAAAGTGAATGTATGAATCTTTGTGTGCCTTGAATGGGCGTGAAAACTATTGGACCAATTGTCTATAAATTTTGTATAATCAAACTATATTTACCTAATTTAATTTTTAATTTAACCATTTAATTAAAGAGCTGTTAAACATTTATTCTTCATGGCATTGGATTAGTTTGGCAAACAATTGCATCCAGTTAAACGTGTAAATACTATACGTATACATTAAAGTGAGGGTTTTTATAGTTAAACTAGATAGTAGAAACTACTACACCAACATTTGAATATTTTCAGCGTTGTGAGATTGGTACACTTGCGTGAACAAGAGAAAATTAGAGGATGGTATAGACTTGCGGCGAGTGAGCGCAGCGAAAGAGCTCACCTGTAGGGCCAAAGTTATTTAGGGTCACAGCCAGTAATGTCATAAAACTAAAGTTTTTTTTAAGAATCCTTATACGTATAGCTCTAATTATTAATGCAATTTTTGCAGAACATCCAATATATCTGATATAGCAAAGGAATCAATAGCATGGTAAAAAGGAGATTTTGTTTCTTGTTGTCCAGGTAGAGTCAGAGATTTTATAATTTAATTAAGAATTGATTTAATTTTGAGACTTAGTTACACCAAAAACAAATAGTTAAGTTGTTAGTTGGTTTTGGCCTAGTTGAGTACCGGAATAATAATTTGTTGATTTTAGGTTTAGTGGCGAAGACAAATAAACCTTTATTTTGACAATTTTTTATTTTTTGAGCCTTGCCATTGTATTCATCGTCAGTACCAGGACAATATTATATCCTTTAATGGACTTAGTGTGATTTACTTCACGTTTAATTAAAACTATTTTTTCACTCTCTTGTCAAAGATGATTTTTACTCTAGTCTCATGGTAGTGGTGTAGTTAGAGTATACGGTTCTGGCTGTACTTTACTGTTTACAGGATACTTTAAGGTTTCTTCCCGGCTTTCTTTGTTGCCAGATGTTTAGATAATGATTTATAAATATTTGTAACATAGCCATGATTTTTCTTCAACAAAGAATGATATTTATTTATTACTTAAAAATAAATTTATTAACATGACATATCAATAAATACAACCAATAGTTTTTGGTCGTATATTTATTCACGAAGGATGAAGTGTCACATGGACTGTATAAACAATTTTAGGTTACATTTCACAATAAAAATGGTAAACTATGAGGGTTTCTTTAAAACATATACTTGTCTTTTTTAGTAAATTATTCCTCTTTACCCAGAATATTGGAAGCCATAGAATAAATTTGGAAAATAAACAAACACATTATCACATGATATTCTTAGAAAGTTAAACCTTCAAATAACACAAACCAAAGATGAGATTATATTCAAACACTGAATTCAGTTGGTGTTGCAGTCGTATAGCAGCCGTGATGCGGTCGTGTTGCGGTCGTGTCGCGGTCGTGTTGCGGTCGTGTTACGGTCGTGTTGCAGTCGTTTTATGGTGGTATTGCAGTCGTATCGCAGCCGTGTTGCAGTCGTGCTGCGGTCGTATTGCGGTCGCGTTGCAGTCGTGTCGCTGTCGTAACTTCGGTTGTGTTTCGGTCGTGATGCAGTCCTGTTGCGGTCGTGTTGTAGCCATGTTGTGGTCGTGTTGCGGTCGTGTTGCAGTCGTGATGCGGTCGTGTTGCGGTCATGTTGTGGTCGTGTTGCAGTCCTGTTACGGTCGTGTTGCAGTCGTATAGCAGCCGTGTTGCGGTCGTGTTGCGGTCGTGTCGCTGTCGTGTTGCGGTCGTGATGCGGTCGTGTTGCGGTCGTGTTGTGGTCGTGTTGCGGTCGTGTTGCGGTCGTGTTACGGTCGTGTTGCAGTCGTGTTGCAGTCGTTTTATGGTGGTGTTGCAGTCGTGTTACGGTCGTGTTGCAGTCGTATAGCAGCCGTGTTGCGGTCGTGTTGCGGTCGTGTCGCGGTCGTGTTGCGGTCGTGATGCGGTCGTGTTGCGGTCGTGTTGTGGTCGTGTTGCGGTCGTGTCGCGGTCGTGTTGCGGTCGTGTTACGGTCGTGTTGCAGTCGTGTTGCAGTCGTTTTATGGTGGTGTTGCAGTCGTGTTGCGGTCGTGTTGCAGTCCTGTTGCAGTCGTTTTGCTGTAGTAACTTCGGTTGTGTTTCGGGCGTGATGCGGTCGTGGTGCAGTCGTGTTGTGGTCGTGTTGTGGTCGTTTTGCGGTCGTGTTGTGGTCATGTTGTGGTCGTGTTGCAGTCGTGTTGTGGTCGTGTTTCGGTCGTGATGCGGTCTTGTTGAAATCGTGTTGCGGGCAAGTTGCAGTCGTGTTGCAGTCGTAACTTCGGTTGTGTTTCGATCATGATTCGGTCGTGTTGCGGTCGTGTTGCAGTCCTGTTGCGGTCATGTTGTAGTCTTGTCGCGGTCATGTTGCAGTCGTGTTGCGGTCGTAACATTTTTAAATAATTAATAAAATGTAATATTTTATCAAGCGTAATAATTTTCTGTATTCCTGTACCATCAAACAAATTAATAATAAAAGCAATATCCTGAAAAAGTATGAAAAGATATTTTATTTTTTCTGTTCATATCCCAAATATCATGCAGTCTTTATTTACATTTATATACACAGAATAGTGTATTAGGACCTATTATCTATGAAACAATTGAAGCTAATTTTTTGAATATATGGTTCTACATTATGGGACAAAATAACCAGTATTTACTTAAATTTTCAGATTTTACATACTTAATTAACACATAAAAGTAAAAGTAAGCACCACATTATTAATGAGTTTAACCCATGGTGTTAAATATATTAACTGTCAACATGATCTCCGTCCCGTTGAGACAACACTCGTACCGTTCTTGAAGGTATACATATTGTTTTCGTGAAGATGACTGATTCAGTTTCAGTATTGTTTATTTGGAGCATATTTTACCACGAATATTGTTTTGGATTTAACACATTATTTCGTGGATGTGGGAGGGGGGGCGCTGGAAAAATCCTATGTTTTGTTATGAAAAATTCATAAAGCCGGCCCTGAATGTAAGATATTCTGCTTGCTCCTAATGAGCCGGCCAGATTATTATTATTGTTGTTCTTGTTATTATTGTTGTTGATTATTATTATTTTAATTAGGCTTGGACACTCATGGATCATTTAAAAAGGTTTTTAGCTCTTAATTTTATTTTTTAATTTATTTAATTAGATTAACATTTATTTAATATTTTATTAAATGTTGATCCCTTAATAAAATTGCTAAATGCTTTGAGTTTAAATATTTAAACTAAATAATTAATAAAAACATCAAATTGTTTCCATAATACGCTTTCTGCACATCTGTATATTTATAATGATATTTAGTTTTTACCCCTAACCAAGATACAATGAAACTCTGAACATTGTATTTCTACTATTGCTACTACGGTGATTTTGAAAATTAATAAACCATCTAACTCTTAAACTCCTTAATTAATCTTTGCTACTAATTAATATTTTAATTCATTGCATAAAGTTATCTCTTTAACTAAGAGCTTTCTGATTTAATTGATCAATCTTTCTTTAACTTTTGTGGTTGTTCAATTATGTACTTATATTAAGATTTGTAAATAAGATTTGCCACTTCAGTTTCTATTATTACAAAGGTGTTCATTGATTCACAATTAAAAATATTTACTTAAATATTTATATATTCTGAAACTATAAATTTCTATTTTTTTTTCAAACATTAAATAGTTAAACATTAAACATCAAACGTTAAATAGTTTACTTGAAAAGTTTTTGATTGAATATTTAATCAATTACTAAAAACAAAAAAGTATTAAAATCGATTGTTTGGCCTTCAACTGTGTATATAAGACTAATTAGTAAAATGTATCAACGTTAAAGTTTCTTAACGAATAAAAAACGGAAATAACTTTCTTAAGAAAATTACTTTCAGTAGGTTTAAGAAGGACGAAGGTATTAAAAGGTTTGCACTCAATCACACCATCAAAGAAAATACACTCCAGCTTCACCTAAAATTTACCTTAGATTTTAAAATTAATACAGAGATTCTCCTTTGAACAGTATCGTTTATAAAAAAATCGCTTACGTCTTTATTTTTTGTTTTAGTAAAGTAAAAGCTCTTGAGAAATAAAATAACTAATATGGAAATAAAATTATTTTACAATGCTAAACATTTTAAAGACTTGATGGAAGATCGATTGATATATTATGTGTCAATTACTAAAAGCCATAACAATACCTGTAACATCAATTGACTTGTTGACTAATTAGCATTTATTGACACTAATTATCAAGTGGTAGGAAGTATATGTACAAAGTAAAACATTATCTGCAGAAAACATCCTCTGTCTGCTGTTACAGTGGTATACAGCCACTTGGGCTAATCATATGAATCTGCAGAACATGAATAATGTATGCATCGCCGGGAGGTTTCTGTGGACAATTAGTCCTGATTTATAGCTACAAACACAACAGCTGAAACTTGGCTTTGATGTATGGGGTGTTACAATGTTCTGAGATGAAGCATGCCAACGTTTTGTGATATTCACTAATTATATTTATAGGATTTTTTTGCGTAAAAATCAACCGTAATAATTAACATTAATATAAGATAATCGGTATATTATGCGACTTTTGGTATCAATTTGATATTCATACCTTTATGTTTTCTTCGCTTAACAGGACACTAGATGAATCATTTTAAAAACCTAAATGTATTGAAACGGTTAAATTCGAAACTATAAATTTGATACATTGTGCATTATCAGTTATTCAAGTAAAACTAAACAGATTACCCATAGAATACAATATCTTCTTTGTGCTGACACAAAAATTGTTTTAAATATTGTTTGATAAAATACTCATGGACCAAACTAATTGAAAGCATACGTGAATGACACTAAAAATCTAAGGTTTTGGAAATCAATAATGATTAAAGACATAAGACTCTATCCCCGTTCATTAAATCAGCATTTGATCTTAAAAAACCCAAAGTAAGAGAGAGATAAATAATTTAACAAAGACTTTATTAGGTAAAAAGTACATTATACTATAGTAGGTTAACATTATAATCTTGCCGATGCAAAAATGAGTGCTAATTATCAAATAAACATCACAAACGATCAATTAAATTGAAAAGAGCATTGCAAGATTTAGAAAGGTAAAGTTGTTTGCTCTTCATTCAAGATTTATTAAAAAAAAAAAAAAAAAAAAATACGATTGAAACTGTAGAGGAGTAAATTAATAAGATGCAACTTTAAAATTACCAAGCTCAAATGTAACATAATATCATTTGACCTATTTTTGAAAAGTAAATTTCCATTAGTTGCCTAGATTATGTTCCCGATGTCCGTGATATTCCCTCTCTAACCAATCCAGCAGTACTCGATTCTATCCAGGTACACATAGTTCTGTGTTCAAAAAAATTAGCAATTCAGTATTAATTCTTTGACAAGCACACGGTAAACATTTTGTCTCATTTGTTTTATTTTACGTGATGGTGCATATCCCTAGTGAATAAGAGGGATTTTGTTGTTTATCGGCCCTTTCTTAAATTTTAGGTGCCTTCTAAACGAAATGATTTCATTACAAATAGTTATTATCCAAATATTTGTTTTTTCATGTTTAAACGTTTTACACCCCACTTAACAACTAGTGGGTCTTTTAATACCCACTATGCTAAACATGTAAATGCCATAGGCTATTCGTGCAAGACATAAGTTATGTAGTAGGCCTACTTGAATGTTTATAAATGTCTTTGACATGTGGCTACATGTGCCATAGCTTAATTGCAACTGCCAACACGTCTCACATAATGAGCAGTAAAAGTATCAGTTAAATATTAAGATAGGATGTCGTGATTGATTTATTAGTTTTATCCTTGTTTTATCCCTTAAAAATATATGTCTCGTTTACCTGTTAGTTACCAACCAAAAAAAGGTTGAAATTGCAGATAAATTGAAAACAAAGCAATCATTGTTATTGCTGAAATTGAAACTTACGCCCTCAGTATTTATTAAAGCAAAGAAAAAATTAATAATACAATATAAAATAAGTCGAGGCGAAAAGTGGTTTATTAGTTATAGGGTATTAGTTTGTGGTTATAGTTTACCATAAATGCTCGAATATTTCGTGCTATAATCCAAAAGTTGCTCATTCATTTTGATCAATTTAAAGCTTTTGTTTAATTCTTCAGGCATAGTAATAATTTGCAATCTACAAAATATCCTTGGGGAAGCTCGGTCAATAGACCCTTAATTATTAGACCCTCGGGTTCACATTAATTATTTTTCAATGTCAATTGTTATATATCCTGGTCATTATCTAGTTTCCGCAATGGCTAATATATTTCGCCGACTGTAAAACACCACTCATAGAGACATGCGTTTAATAAAAGAGAAAGCTGATTAGGCGTATTAATTTTTCATAAAGGATATAAATTTTTAGAACATTGATTTATTTGTCATGTAGCCTCATATCTGGTTTTTTGCTGCACTTAAGTTTTAAATGAAAAAATATGATAGTAAACATAACGAATATAAAGATATTTTATCTTTTAATTAAATAATTGGGGTATATCTAGCAGTAATATACAATAATACTCGCCTACGGCTCGATGGGGGCTCCGCCCCCATGCCCCCTTAGGGGTGTCCCTAAATTCGTAAATTAATAAAAAGTCAAGTATGAAATTTTTTAGTTCCAGGGAACAACTGACAAGACAGTAACAAAACCGTCTAATACACACAATTCACAATCGATAGTTAAAAGGTTTGAAAATCTCCTATAAATAAGTTTTAATAACTCTTCGTAGTTAAAATTTGTTAAAATATTTTGAGTGTGACATAATGATTATTTATTCTGGGGTTATGCTGAATGGAGGGTCCACTCCCTAATTTGTTGCCCCAATTCCGTAATTTCTGTAAAAACTTAATGCAGTGAACGGGCTTGTTGAGGGTTCAACTCCAATGTGTTCACTGAATTAGTTTGTAAATAAAAAAGTCGAGTATTAAACAGGTTAGCTTTACCAAAGAAGGGCACAGCCAAGACAGTAACAAAAGGCTAATGCACACTTCTCACAATCGATAATAATAAAAGCTTTTAAATTCGTCAAAAATTGTTTGCAATTAATCAGTGAAAACAATAAAATAACATTAAAACGAAATAATTTAAAATCTGATAAACGAGATAGAAATCACAAAGGACTCCAAAGTTTTAAAAAGATTCCCTAAAATCCGAGGAGGAACATACTAAAAGTATGTAAATTAGTAACACCAGCCCCGACAATAGCTGAATTCATATTTTTAATAGTCTCTTAAAAGGAGGTAAGGTCCCCAATTTCAAGTTTTCTGTAACTATTCTGGTTTACGTGATACCAAAGGTCTCTTGAATTTATCATCTTGTAATTAATCTGTTTTGAGAGCTAATGTGTAGAGATACGGTAAAATGTTCTGAAAACTGTAAGCCATTAATAAAATATTTCATTCATATTCAGCAACATTTTTCGATAGGACCAATCGTTTTGTCAGTAGAGTGTAAAAACTGAAAACGCGATTGCACAAAAAAATATTAGTCTGGAGATTTACGCAATCGGTGCGATGTACGACAAAAAGTCACAGGACCAAAATCGTAGTTCATCCAATTCAGTACTGTAGTAGTCTCAAATTTATGAAAGGCCTAACCGTTTAGCCTCTAGAGCTGAAATACTAAAATTACGATTTCCCTAGTTGTCCAAAAGCCACTACTTATTTATCACAAAACTGTGAAAAAGTGAAAAATGTATTTTGAAAGTAAACGGAAAGAGATACGGCAAAGTATGTTAGAATCAAAATTGTAGATATTAAAAAGACCTATGAAAGTTGTCATTTAAATATTTTTGTAGGACAAACCATTTAGTCGCTAGAGCCCTAAATCTAAATTTAACTTTCACAAAAATCAGTTTGGAGGATTAACGGTGCGATGTACGACAAAAAGTCAAAGAACCAAAATTGTAGATCATCCAATTCCCTATCGTAATATTACTCTCAAATTTCAGATAAGACTAACCGTTAGGCCGCTAGAGCTGAAATACTAAAATTACGATTTCTCTAGTGGACCAGAACCGGTATTTTCCCACTACTTACGTTCACAAAATCCGGAAAAAGTGAAAAATTTATTTTTAAAGTAAACGAGAAGAGATACATTTGGTCAGCTAAAGCTGTAATACTAAAATTACGATTTCTCTAGTGTCCCAGAACCGGTATTTTCCCACTACTTATGTTCACAAAATCCGAAAAAAGTGAAAAATGAATTTTGTGAGTAAACGAGTAGAGATACGGCAAAATATATAAGAAGCAAAATTGTTGATATTAAAAATATCTATCAAAAAATCCTTTAAAAAATTTTTAGGACCATCCGTTTAGTCACTAGAGCCCGAAAACCTAAAACAGCATTTAATTAAAAACGCTCTGGAGGCTTAACGGTGTGAGATACGATAAAAAGTCAAAGGACCAAAATTGTAGAAAATTAAATTCCCTATCGTAATATTTCTCTCAGATTTTACATAAGACGAAGCGTTTGGCAGCTAGAGCCGAAAAACTAAAATTACAATTTCGGAAGTCCGCCATTTTGAATTTTTTTAGTAGGTTAAAACTAAAAATTTGCAAGTTTAAGATTTTATCCTTAGCATTGACCATTCAGGCTAGACGTATGCCAAATTTCAAGTCTCTAGCTTAAATAGTTAAGTCAGAAATTCGTATCCCATATAAGTGAGTCAGTCAGTCAGTCAGTTACACATAGGGCTGTATAGTTTATTAGACTCGCCTACGGCTCGATGGGGCTCCGCCCCCATGCCCCCTTTGGGGGTTGCCCGAATTCGTTAATTGTTCTAAGTCTTAAGAACTGAACAGGCTAGTTGAGGCCTCCACCCCAACTCTATACTTATCTTCTCTGACTTTTTTAATAGTTCAGGAAATCTTAAGCATTTAAGATATTCTCTTGATATTTAAAGTTTAATTTTATACCTTTGTTTTATATTTTATAAAAAATGCTCAGGGTGTGTTTGTGGAGCTAAATTTCAGTCATCCAAGTGTCATAACAGTAAATAAAAAATATTAAAATAACTCAAATTTTGTGAAAGAATTTTGAAAATACGCCTTTTTTGGGGTGAAGAGAGTGAAATGCTACAAAATCTTAAGGGCCGAACTTAAAAAGCATCTAAAAAATTTAATGCTGCCAAAACATAGATCGGTATGGCAGTATCTTTACCGGGTTTAACAAAATCACCAAAAACTGTACATAAAAAGGTTAATAATTCAGTGTTTTCACAGTCTTTTTACTAATCTTGGATTGAAATCGGCAAATGGCTGCTTCTATAGAAAGAACTAGATATATTCACAGTTTATACCAAATTTGAGGCATGTATGTGTCATAAATGTAAACGATAAATATTGAAATAGAGCTATTTTGGTGAAAGAATTTCGATAATGTGAAAGTACGCCAATCTTTACGGGTGAAGGGGGTGAGATGCGGCAAAACTGCATTGGACTGAACTTGTAGAACGTTTACAATAGAATGTAATACTAGCAAAACAAATATCAATATGGCAGTGTATTTGGCAGAATAAAGTAATTTACAAACACTTTACGCGAAAACATGTTAAGAATTTTGGGTTTTTCAAGGTTTTTGACTTAATTATAATTTAAATTGGTTAATGGCTGCCACAAAGGTAAGATCTAGTTGATACCATAATATGTACTAAAGTTCAAGCATCCGTGTGCCATATTAGTTAATAAAAAATTTTAAATAGTGAGATTTTTGTGAAAAAATTTGGAAATTTTGAAAGTAAGCCCTTTTTTAAGGGTGAAGGGAGTGAGATACGGCAAAATTTCACAGGACTAAACTTGTAGAGCGTCTAATTCCTGACCACGAATTATCCCTCAGATTCGAGATAGGACCTCTCGTTCAAAAGTTACAGAGTATTTAGAAAATGCCTTACATGGTGTAGATTTTACCATACAAAACTTAAGGGGGTTAAAATTTGAAAACTCAATGTTTTGCGATTTCCCCTTTGTATTAACCATACAAACTACGTGTATACCAAATTTCAAGTTTCTAGCTCATCCGGACCAAAAATTACGATTTCTCTATTGTTCCAGAACCGGCAAAATCCCACTACTTGTGCTCAAAAATCCGGAAAAAGTGAAAAATGTATTTTGTGAGTAAACGAGAGGAGATACGGTGAAATATGTAAAGATAAAAATTTTAGATATTTAAAAGATCTATCAAAATTGTTATGTAAAAGTTTTTGTAGAACAAACCGTTTAGTCACTAGAGCCCAAAAACCAAAAACGGGGTTTCATTAAAAACGCTCTGGAGGCTTAACGGTGCGAGATGTGATAAAAAGTCACAGGACCAAAGTTGTAGATAATTAAATTCCCTATCGTAGTATTGTTCTCAAATTTTAGATAGGACGAAGCGTTTGGCCGCTAGAGCAAAAAAACTAAAATTAAAATTTCGGAAGTCCGCCATTTTGATTTTTTTTAGTAGGTTAAAACTATAAATTTGCAAGTTTAAGATTTTATCCTTAGCATTGACCATTCAGGCTAGACGTATGCCAAATTTCAAGTCTCTAGCTTAAATAGTTATGTCAGAACTTCGTATCCCATATAAGTGAGTGAGTCAGTTACACATGGGGCTGTATATATTATGGACTCGCCTACGGCTCGATGGGGCTCCGCCCCCATGCCCCCTTTGGGGGTTGCCCCGAATTCGTTGAATAATTTAAAGTCAAGTATTGAACAGGATAGTTCCACCAACTAACTGGACAGCGAAGACAGTAAAAAAACGCGCTAATACGCACTCTTCACAATCAATAATAATAATAACAATAATATCCTTTGAAAATATTTCACGGGGCTCAGCCCCCATGCCCCCTAGTTGATTTTACTAATTTCGTTAATCATTCACAAAGTCTCAAATAATGAACTTTCTAGTTCCACTAAAGTACTGAACAGGCTAGTTCCATCGAAGTTTTGAAAAGCTAAGTTTTAAATTACGTGTAACTCTACTACAAAAGTGTGTGATACTAACTCCTCCACGTTACCAACCACTTGGTCTGGAACGTCAACGATTTTAGATGCGGCACAGAAAAATTGCAATGGGGCAAAATTAATCCAAATTAAGTATCTTTAAATTAAATTTTCATTGATAAAAAAAATGTAATGTGCCCACTATAGCAAAACAATAATGCTAATAAATAGAAAATAATTGATTATGTGAAAATAACTATTAAAATAATAAAATAATCAAGCTATAATAATAGAAAGTAACACTAAAACCAAATCTAGCATCGCCAACCACGATATTAAAAGAATCGGAAAATGAAAACTAATAAAAATTGAAGTTTTGAAAAGCTAAGTTATTAATTTACTTGTAACTCTACTAAAATGTGTGATGCTAACTATTCCACGTTACCAACTACTAAGCCTGAAACGTCAACGAGTTAACATGCGTCACATTAAAATTGCAATGGGTCAAAATTATTCCAAATTAAGTATTTTTAAATGAGATTTTCGTAAATTTTAAAATAATGTTATATGCCCATTAGAGTAAAACAATAATGCTAAAAAATAGAAAATAACCAATAGTAAGTGTGAAAATTACTATTAAAATAATAAAAAATCAAGCTATGCTAGTTAATACTCTTAAGAAATTAAAAATACAATTTGAACTAAATATAGTATCGCCAACCACGATATTAAAAGAATCTGCTGATACAAACTAATTAAAAATAAAAACTTGTAAATTTCAGGATATAGAAGAAAAACGTTTAAATTACTGAAATAGCAAATAACATTCAAATCAATAAGCGAAAACAAGAATTTAATAACATGAAAACAAAATCATAGGAAATAA
>JAQYXR010000744.1:0-60445 GCA_030545055.2 Neoaliturus tenellus
GAATAATCTTTTATTGAAATTGACTAAATACTTTAACACTGGTTTTATGGAGTCAAAAATCAAAACAAAGAAATAATGAAAACATCTGATTTAACTGTCCAAGTAGTGAGCGAAGCAAATGAGCTCGTCCTAAAGGTGAGTGAGCATTGCGAAATACGTATAATGTTTTATAAAGATTGATGGTTACTTCTCTAGAGTGGTTTCCAATTACAGATTCCTTACTTTTTCCAAAGCTATCGAAGTACAGCCATAACTTTGAAACTTCCATCTCAGATTCCTAAAAACTTCTGTTCAAATACTTTATGTCTTCTACTTCACTTCAAATGTTAGCTCGAACTTTATGTAGACATAAAAACTTATGTTTTTATAAGACTAGTAGTCTTCAAAACGTAAATTATAATTTTTTTGTGCTGTGATAGTCCACAGTGTATTTTTTAAGTAAGACAGTTGACTGTTTCATTTTATGTAAACATTCATAATCCAGCCATTCATGAATAATGTTTAGAACAGAAATAAACTTAACTGAATGAAAAACTTTATACAACAATATATATATTTAACAGGTGAATCTGCCAGTTTTGAATTTATTATTTGAACCTCTTAAAATATTTATTTTAAGCATTATTGTTTTGTGTGTTTTATTTAAAGTCACATTGGTACACATGTAATTTAACCAAATTGTAGTATGTCTATATATTTTAAATTTATTCGTCTTTTTTATTTATTCTGATTTATATATTTACTACACAAGTGTTCATATAGTTTTATATTATTTTCTCACCACTATCTTCCATTCAACATATTGCTTGAACCAACAAGTTCATCTATTTAATTTATTACATGTTGGTATTGCTATTTTTATTTTATGTGATAGTTATTGGATTGTTATGTATCTTTTTACTGCTGAATCATATAGGCCTATAGCTTTATTCCGATACATTACTTTGATCATGAAAAATATAAAGTTTAACTTAAAAAAATTATTGATAGGTTTAAGTTTTATTTCCAGACTCAATATAAGTGTTTCAGCCACAGCTGAGTGGGTAGAGTACTGGCCTACCACCCAGAAGTCCCGGGTTCGATTCCCGTGGTTACCATATCACATTTGATACTCAGAATGTGTCCGTGCTTCGGTAGGCAAGTTGAGCCGTTGGTCCAGGCTACAAAAGTAGTGGTAAGGACACGTTAGTGGCACTTTTGTGACCTGAAAACTCTAACAATAGATCTTGGCTAGAGGGTTAAACGAACTTTAGGCTTACTTGAATAAAAATAATTTAAATTTACTATCTTTGGTAGTGTCTTTAGTGGTTTCAGATCAATTCAATAACCTCTAAGTAGGTCATGACGTCACTATGACGTCATCGTCGTTTACGTCATCGTGATGACGTCAAGTCCAGACACTACTGAAGAAGCCACTACTCTCTTTTATCTGAGAAATGTTTGACTTAATATCTTTAAAAAACATTGGCTTGGTCTGTATCCATATTTAAAAGTTTTATTGAAAACACTTATTAAATTTAAACTACATCTCATAGATATGAGATTAAATAACTTATTTTTTGTAAAGAAATAATTCTTGGGAGGATTAACGTAAATATAAGAAGTAGAAATCTGTAAAAAACTTTCGTATTCAAGTTATAAACTTATTTCATAAGGTGTAATTTAATCAACACTTTTTCCAATTCGAGGTTATCGGCTCCTTTCTCAAGTTTGTTCTTTTGATTGACTTATAAATCCCTAAAAGTTTAGATTTTCATCAAAGGAGATTATAACTTTATCGCTCTAGAAGTCTAGATGAACAGTAGTTTCCATTTTTTATGGTATGGAAGCTAATTTAAAAGAAATTACAAATTTTACTGTAAAAGACTAATAAAAAGTTCCAAGTATTAAACTGTCCTAATTGATTACTAATTGATTTTACTAATCGATTGATTTAGGACAGTTAGATTATTTAAGATGCAAATTAAATTTGAAAATCACGTTAAGAAATAGAATTAAACAATCAACAATTAATTTTTAGCGAAAATGTTGAAATAGGGCTGATGTTAATTTATGGACCTAACAATATTTTTAGTAAAAAAAAAAAAAAATTGTAGATTGAGATTTAAATGTAAATACATTAAACACATCGCAAACAGGTATAGCCATGGTCTAAAGTAAAACTTTGTACAAAATTAAAGGAAATGTTGCTATGTTAAAAATCTTGAATTTATGTCCTAGATTTAACAAGTTTAAACTTACTTCAATTAACTTTAAAAATCATAGAGGTTAGTGATCTGTTCCTTTCGAGTTTTGAAAAAAATTAAAACAAAATTAAGAAACATTATTATTGTTTTTTTAGTAGGACAAAGACTTTCTTGATGTGTTCCGTTTCATGTGTAGTATATTCTTGTATTGTATAGTCTTAATTATAGTCTTAAGTAACCAACTATTTAGAAATTAACACATTAAAAAATTAAAATAGGTTTAAAATTTAAATCGAAAAATTTTTTGTTTATTGGTAGAAAAAAATTGCTACCATGCAGAGGTTGAACAATCCTTTCTTTTTAAGTTGCCCATAGTAAATTATCTATGGTTTTAACGACTCTTCCCCTATCTCCGAAGTTAGGTTATTCTCACAAGTAATTGTCCACTTCGCTCTCTTATCTCTATGAAATTCCTATTACAAGCACTCCATTATGTTGCTTAGGCATTCTTGTTGGACTGTATCAATTATTCAAAAATTAACTTGTACTAGAGCAAACGTATCGAATTTTAAAACTGTGCTTAATAAGCGTAACATATTAAGTGAAACCCTGGGGTCAGTTTGGGCTTAAAATGGCCACATTAATTGAAGTGAAATAGCAAGTCGGAACAGACGAGAGGTATCTGTGAGTCCAGTCTGTTACTCTTTTCCCAAAATTAGTTAAAATGACATTGTTAGTATTTGTGATGAAATAAAGATTAAACCAATGACGATTGCCTGTATTTAATGAAATGCTTGGCAATTAAAGGCTAAGCCAGTGATTTCTAAAGTGGGTCAGTGACTGTGTAAAGCAAAGCTCTAGTTCGCATTAACTTTATAAAAGCTGCCTGACTGACCTAATTTTTGCCAAATATATTAATAAGTTGTCCATTATATTTCCATTACGCTGGAATTTGCCAAGATGGTGGCTTTATAAGATATATGTACAATACAGTTATGGGTCATTAGAAAACTTTGTCATTATTAAAAATGTATAACTGAGAAACAACCTGGTGTTAAATTGCAAATCACATTTTTTTTTTTTTGAGAAATTTTAAATTGTTTTGAAAATTTAGTGGTTTGTCATGAGTTCCCATCTACTTCCAGGAAACATTGAGACACTGCATGAAATACAAAATTGTAATGTGAAATTGTAACTAACTTGTCCATCTATGTAATAAAAGGAAGTTTTGAACAAAATTTCAAAATATTGCCAAAAAGGGAATATGGAGTGATTGAAAGACAACAAATACACAGATTACATAACGCTTTACTTCGATGACGTAGATCACCCAGACGTAAGGATGGTAATAATTATAATGAAGTAAATAAATATATAAAAACAAAAACGTCATATATATATATTAAATATGTTAAACCATCTATAAGTTTCAGTAAACCTACATATTTGAACTATTTATAGCTTTACAATGACCCTGTCTATAATTGTAGATTGGAACAATAAAATTTCACCTTTGCCAGATTTCCAATGTTTTTTCATATATCAATTTGATTTCCATGATGATTATAATACTCATAAAATAGAAAACTGAAAACATTGCTGATTTTTAAACGTATAAGGGAGAGGGTTTTCATCGGGAAACTCGATATAGGATAATGTACATAAATTAATCAATTACTTGATGTTGTAGGGTGAGCGCCCTGTAGGGGCTGTCCTATACTGCCATGGACATCCTCAACACACGAAGTGGTGAGATGACAATTTCTGATTGCATGGAGATATTGTAACTTGATAAATTCTAATTCTAGTGTACATCATCACTCCTGGGGGGGGGGGGGGGGGGTTAAAATCAATTTATTTTGCTGATAATAGCAACATGAACTAATATGAGTTTCCAAGATTTAGTAGACATACGTGTGGATTACAAACTAAATAACTAACAGTACGATTAATTTTCAACAATAACAAAACAACTTCGATGTGTAGTCTGAGGTTCCGGGGCGCTCTCCTACTGCAGTCTAGGGAGTTTTACTCTATGACTTTGAGTAGATTACTGACTAAACACTTCCGGTATACTATCGGAGACTTTTTGATCGACCTACAATGATCAATACTCACTACTCAACCGTCCCTTCATTACCTACCAGAGGAAATGAGCATTTTTCTGTTACGAGTAACATTGATCGATCGGGTATTTCTCGTGTGATACAGGCACAAACAATGAGTCTCTCCTGGTTAAAGTTGCAAATGCTTTTAATTGACAATGGCTGAGACATACTTAAACAAACAGGTATATGACCAACGTTTCAAGCTCTTGAAGGCCAACCCTATAACATCTTAAAGAGATGTTAATGTTTACAAAATATATATTTAAATTGTAAAGACACGTAAGAAATTCTTATCAAGCTTGGTATTATTTAATTACTTACTTATTTACTTCATTGTTATACTTTTGTTTGGATTATTTTCATCAGTTTTCTCTTTTGAAGGTGATGCTGTTGTTTAATGGTAGGTACAGTTATAATATATGTAAAAGGATTTTATAAGACTTTAACTTGTAAGCTTCTGTATATCAGATCATACACAAAAAGTAAATAAATAAAATATACCTAACGAAATTAGTAGTTTTTATTACAAGGACGAAAAGTGTTTTTTCCGTGCACAATCACGTTTTACGAGTGAGGCGAAACCAATCTCGGAAACAGCGCTTAAGCACAGAAAAACACTTTCCATCCGAGTGATGAACAATGTTTTTCATCATACTGCAAAAGTATAAAATGGATAACTCATTTCAAAGTAAATTCATTAAAATTTCATTATCTGTGTAAGTTATAAGTTTATTAGTTGACTTCCTTCTTAATTTAAATATTCTTTATAAACAGTTGAATTAAAAGGAATGTGAAAATCGCGCAGTAAAATTTTAGTATGCAAGTCGTTTTTATTTTACATTATCCTTATTTGTTTTGGATTAGTATTATTTTTGTTTAGAAAAAAAGCGTTTTATCACCTGTTTCCGACCCTCACTTTTACCAACGAAACCCTTGTTTTGCAGGCCTAGGGCGGTAATTTAAATAGTAGCAGAGAAATCTAGAATATAAGAAGGTAGGTGACAAAAACGACCACAGATGACAATTCAGTGACGTAGTTGGTAGTTCAGCTGATAGCAACTGTTAAATCTACATGACGTACAAGGGGGAAATGGTGTTTTTCCCTTAAAAAAAAGCTGTATTTGTCATCCATCGTTAGAGTATTCTAGTTTCGGTGGCCTTAGCTAATGTGAAGTGGTTGCCTAGCAACCAGAAACACAAGCAATACATCTCTCCAGGTTATTTAAGGTTATGTTTTGTTTGTTATGAACGAAAAAATATTTTTTCACTTGTTTAGGATTTATTGAATTGTGTAGTGTGACGAAAAATATCGTTCGTAACTCGGCCAAAAATGTTTTGCCTACTCTCGATCGTTTCAAGTTCTCGACTTCGTCTCGAACTTAAAACACTATCTCGAGGCCGGCAAACACCCATTTTCGGCCCTTGTAACGAATATACTATTGAGGTTAGCACAATGAAAAACTTAACATATGTTTTTTCGGTGTACTTTTACAAGGCTATGGAAAACGCCACCTTTGTGGACTAAATACAGACCAGAAAACGGCTGATCTACGTGCAGTATGATGAAAACATGTTTTTCATAAACACCTTTATAAAAAAATTGATATTTGTATTTTAATTTTTGTTTTTATCAATAAGTATTGGAGAAAAGAAGACGAATTGAATTAAGCAGAATTAATAATAATGTTAATTCTTTCACTAACTTAGTCCCCCCATTAATAGAGTCATGGAGCAATGTAAGATATCAAAGCTGTAGTCTTTTCTGATGAAGTTGTAATCTTACAGAGGCTTAAAAAGTCAATCAAAAGGCTCAATCTCAGCAGGAGCTCAGTAACTTATATTACGTTCTGTTTAATCCTGTTCATAAGTCGATTATTGTCTTAGAACTATAATTCACCCAAACAAAAATACTATTTTAAACTATAATTTGACACCAACTCCATTTTTCCTGACAAATTTGCCTGCAGAAATTCATTCTTCTATTTAAGTAAACCAAGCAGTTTATAGTTTAATTGGTGTTATCCTTATTCTTGTTACACTCAATCTTAAGTTATTCTTAGTTTTGTAAAAAAATGTAATTTCTGTATTGTAAAAATGGCGAACATCAATTAGTAACTCTAAAAGTAATGTTAGGAAAGAGGAAAGTAAAAGATCATGGTCCAAAAACGAATACTTAAAAACGAATATAATAAAATATTTTGTGTACTATTACAAAAGTAAAAAGTGCTACCATTAAAAGTGCGGATGTTTTAACAGTACTTTGCCACCTTCGATAGTTTACTGTGTTTATAAATAGCTCTTTACATTCCAAACTGTTCAGAAATAATTTTACTTCTTTTTAAAGTTTTAAAATTCTATTTAAAATTTTATTATATATTATAATCGATACACTTTAGATCGAGGACTAGTTCAAGCAAATAAACTAGAAGTTACTGGAAAATCTCACTTACTTTAAATTACTCATCATTTTACGAGTTTTGATGCAGGCTTCCTTATAGTTGACATCGTTGCTCATGGAGATGTTTACTTCATCTTTTCTGATCGTCCTTTAGTATCCGTTGAGACATAACTATTAACACTGGTAACTGTTACACGCGGTAACTGTTACACACGGTAACTGTTACACGAGATAATTGGAGAGGAAATGGTTGCCCTATTCAAAAAGAGAAGTTCCATTCTTGATTTGTAGAACCAAGTTTTTAAGGAACGTTAACGAACAGGACATGCGAATGTTTTAAAATAAAATAACTAAAGGTTGTTATTGGAATGAAGAAGAGAAAATGAATGAATAAAAAATTCATAAATAAAAAAAAGATTGAAACGGGTGATTAAAAGGAATAATAGTTAGGGAAAAGCAAGTAAAAGGGAAGTTGTCAAGACCAGCACCCAAAACTAACCATTAATAAACTTTATTTGTAGAGATTTTGTTCTTGGATGTATTGAATATATTGATATTACCCTTTTAGCGAGACATCGCGCTATTGTTCAGCATGTCTCCAGATTTATGGTGGAAAGCTTCTTTCGAAATACGTTCCACGTCGGAAGTTCTATCTTCTAGAGGTGTGAACGACCAATAAATATAAAACCTTCCACTAAACAAAATATATTACGTAATTTGCGTCGTATTCACATTCCGATGTCAAATCCTTCTTTAAAGCTGCTCTAAAACTATAGAAATATGCATGGTATTCCAAATGAAATATAAAATTCAATATTACGGTCATATTATAAATGTTTTCGTGAATATTATTCTTCAAGTTGGCATTGCTCGACTCCGCTTTGCTATTGGTTATATGAGTTGGTAAAAATATTCACATTTACAGACTTAGATATGTTACACTCGACTGTCGAATTCGAACAATGTTCGAAATAATAATTTACTCGCTCCGTGACGTAAACATTGTCAAATACCCACATCGCGGAGTAAGTACTTTATTCGGACTTTAGCCAAAGCAAGCTACGCTTACCACGTTGTGAGTAATTGTACATTCGCAATTTCCGAAATAAACACGTTCTTCGGAAGTTGAGTAAAACCATGATACCCACAACCCGATGTGAGTCAATTTTATTGCCCTCCTCGGGTTGTGGGTACTTGTAGTTTTGCACAAAAGCCGTCTCACGTACTATAGGTACAGGTCGGAACACGTTTTCCCCACTACCCACAATTCCTAGCAGTACAATCAATAAGAGTCACTGTTAGTGCGCTGTTGCAGAAAAATGTAATCATTCTAATAATTCCATAAAAGAATTTCCTCTGAATAATTTCCCCACCTACTCAACCTCAGAAGATCGTGTTTACTTCCACATTTGCGCATTCACGATTACCCACAACACGTTCTGGGTATAGTTTGTTTCGGCCAATGTCCGAATAAATTGCTCACTCTGCGATTTGGGTATTTTACAATGTCCATGACGAAGTGAATAAGTATTCCAGGTATTGGTCGGACTCGGCATTTGAGCCTAGCAAATGTATTATGTTTCGGCTACAAAATTAGTTCCAAAGATATTTTCCCAATAAGTTATGGCTATGCTGTGTGATGTTTGATGCGCTTTGATTATAGCTCAAATATTGTTAAATTTTTTGATACAGCATATTGAATAATGTAAACGGAAGCAGATTCACCGGAAACTCTACGCCGGCCATTGTTTGGCCTGAAACTTCTTGAAAGAAAGTAAAGTTTCGCTCAGTATATAACAAAAAGCAACAAGGTTTAGTTTACTAATTAATCTATTTATATGTATAATTCATGATTAACCAAATCATAATGTACTACTGGAATAATATTTACATGTTATTCGGAAATCGCACACAATATAAGTAGCCCACATTATAGTAACAAATAACTAACTATTTGTAAATTTCTAAGTAAATAATAAGTAATGGTTGTAATATAAAATAATAGTATATTCGTAACAATAGTCGAAAGTGGGTCATTGCATGTTTGAGACCATGAAGTGCGAAATTTATCTCTCACAAACCACTTCGCTCGTGTTTTGAACGATAATTTTGTCTACACTACAATGACTAATTATTACTTTAAATTGAAAACAGACGCTGGAATGATTATTTATTACAATTAATAATTAAAACAACAAACAAAAGACAAAACATACAAAATACTCCAAAACTAATAACATTATTTATTTCAGGTTTAACCCGGACCTCCATTTCAGTTCAAAAATCAATAACAAAGGTTAATTTGTTTATATTGGTAAAATAAAATAAAAAAATACAGTAAACATTACTTTTTGGTTGGTAAACATTCTCATTACGAAGTGAACAATGTAATGATGAATTTTCGCATTTGATAAACATAATCGAAAACAGGTGATATGACAGACAGTAGAGTAGCAAAATAATTATTTTAGTAAAACATATATTAAAACCAACAGTTTCAAACCAAGCTAGTAGGTTTAAGCATAAACCTTTTGGAGATAAAACAAATCTACTTTAGAGCGAGATGCCACTGTTATTATTTACATAATAAGTAATCTTCATATTATATTCATTACATCAATCTCTTTCGTTTTGAGAACTCTTTAATATTCCTCAAACAAACCCTAAATATAAGCTCCTATTGGCAACTCATTGCTGCAAAATAAGTAAAAGTAACGTTTAGATCACAAATAAACCAGTTGAGGTAACTGCACCAGTAGTGGACACTTTCGTCTTTAAAAGTAATACTTACCTTGTTTTTCAACTAAAACCTATTGTTTTTGTGTTGAAATAATATTAGTTTATTTCTCTAGTTTATAAACAAAGGCTATGGATTATGCATTATTTTAATGTGCTAAAGAGTATTTATATTTGAAGCCTGCTAAAAATTTGCTATTGAAAAGGTCACCCCTTATTCATATTGATAAGGAAGTGAGTTTGAAATATCTTCATTTTATAAGTTTTAAATGTATATAGGTCAATCAACAGATCAAATCTCTAATCAGCGAAAAATGTGGGTTACTTAGAAGTAAAAATTTCAACGTTTTTATTAAAAGATGCAAGAATAAAACCCTCTCCACTCATGGTACACGAATTTCAATGAAAACCCAGTAGTGGACAGTATGTTATAGCGTATCATAGTTTTAGGTTTTGGTTTTCTTTTAGAGTATGTATGTGTATAAATGTTACCAATTGTGGTGATAGCCGCACACCACTCAATTTTTTTTTTTTTTTTTTTTTAGAAAATTTTCCACCGTAATAACCTTAAAAGTACTTTTTTTTGGTTTATCTATATAATTTTAATTTTTTTTCCTAAAAAAGAGACATTAAAAATTAGATAACAAGTTTCCTGGTAAACATACTTCTTTTACAAGTCTAAAATGATCCTAAAAAAATCAGTCTAAAAAAAAAGTTTAAGAATAGAAATAAAATTGCAATACATGCAATAACATGTAATTCTCTAATGATGTTTTAAAGTTATCTTCACATATTGTGTAATTAATTTTATTAATTACAGTCATTGGCCAGTAATTCTGTGCAAAACTGTTAATATGTATGTTTTTTGTTTCACAAAGATTAATGTCTTCTTTTGAATAATCATATAAATCTATTTTTCACACTAAACTTGTAGGAAACGTAAAGATTGCAATGAGTGTCCACAGTGTGACAACTGTCAGTCCACTACTGGTACATGCTCTTTTTTAAGTGTCCACCACTGGAACATGCGCTACACTTTATTTCATCGGTTCATACAAGACTATGTTATGCTGCGATCGGAAACTATGTTTATTGAATAATTTACAAATAAAATTAAACCACTTTTCACCTTGATCCATTAAAACCATTGCACGTATTCAAATTTACAGGTAATTCGGGTGTCAAACTCCCTCCTCTACTTATACTGTCCACTACTACTGGTGTGTTTACCTTAATCCCAAGCAACAAACATTATCAGAAAAAATATCCTGAAAACAACCAGGGGAACATGTAGTATTATTGTTCACACAAGAATTAATCTCTGAATCATATTCATTACACCCATACACAACAGTCATTTAAACCAATTTTTAATTACTATTCAGATACTTTATTTTATAACTCAGACGACACGTATTCGTTAGTATTTGTGTCAACAGCAGTACTTGCACACACCCGTTGCTTTCTGTGTCACCCAATTTATTATTCTGAACGTAACGAGAAGCGACTGAGTCTGACTTTTCTAAGCTAACAAGGTGGGAGGAGACTACCTGACAGAGCGGTTACACATCACTGCACCTGGATTGCACATACGTTTGTTTTTGAAAAGTCATAACTCACAGCGCCGCGCCGCGTTCTTTGTGTTCATACACTTAAACTGTCAAAACTCAGGAAAAATGAGGAACATTTAGGGGTGTATAATACAAGTATGGCCATAGAATACTATTCAGACCACCAATAAGTGCTATTAAAAGGCATAACATTCATTACAAAAAATCCTGGCTTGATAAAATTTATTTTTGAATTCAATAGCACCCTAAGCACAATGAAAGAGTTGACCTATGTTGATCAATTTGTTCCTAGGAAAGGGTTTTTGCCGCTCTCCCGATTAGATCCCCTCATGTTGTTTTGTAAGGCACATTTATCTGCCTGGCCAGTACTACTCAATCTTCACCTCTATTGGTAGTATCTCTATTCACTTTCTGTCCTGAAAAGAATGTTTCTTGAAGACTTTCCCCAGTAAATTTTCAGTGAAGGTAACATTTTTGTCGGAAAATATAGCTAATCTAAATCTCTTCAGTGTTTTAGGTTTCAGGTTGAGTTACATTCCGACAAATTTTACATTATCTGAAAGCAAATTCTATTGAGTTGACTAGGTATTTTTGAAAGAAAAATAACTATTAAATAAATACTTTACAGTGACTAATTTAAACAATTTTCTTAATATGTTAGGCATAGATACTAAGAATGATAAAACTGTGAAAAACCACTATTTTAAAAAACATATGCACAACACAAAGTAACTTTTGTAAGTATGGGTTTTTCAATAGAACAACATTACTGCAGATTCCTGTGTTACAAAACCTGCTTGTAACTTCTGAGAAAACGGTGTTGCTGTCAACGATTTTTTGTTGTCAGCTAGTTGGGAAGCATTGATGGGCGTACTGCCAGTTAAAAGAACAGTGGAAGTTCAAAGAAATAAACTGGGGTTAGAAAAATAAGGTGACATTCAATGTTCATTTCCATGTTGATGCGTCTTTGCCATGTCGTATTAAAACATATCCAGAAATTATTAACAACTACATTTAAGTAAATAGTTATAAATCATTAATGAAATAATTTTGTTACTTTCTAATAATTTTGTTTTTATCATAACATTTTACGCTTGATTTAATTATGTTATCGTACATTTTAATTACTCATAGACAGTGGAATAGCAATATTCATTTTTATTAAGTAAAAGCAATAAATTACTAGTATTAATAGAAAGTAGTGCTATAGTTATATTACACAAGGTTTTATAGTATTTCTTATGTATGTGAAAACTAACAAATAATACTCATTAGGTGAGATACCCGGTAGGTATGATGATATAGAAAAATTATTCATAGTTTTTGTCTTACATTTCTGTAATATATTAAATAATTAAACCTTTTAAAAGATCCGAACACCAGTTGGCATGATGGGAGGGGGGGGGGGGGTAGGAGGGGGAGGGTTGTCACGTGATTTACGTATGGTTTCCCTCATGACGCGGGTATACGTGCATTCATCTCCTACCGCTCTCCGGATAAACGGACCACATTACTCATTGTAAATCCACTATATTAGATGCACCTCCACTGTAAACTTGTTATTTGAGGTTATTTGTTAGTTTTATTTTTTTAGTAAAGTGTGTTAGTATAATTTATATTTACCTTTTTTAAGGAGAGGGGGATAATAATAATTTTTTTGAAGTACACAGTTGGCCAGCCTGCAGCGTGGGACTCCAATAACCAAATTTACCATAGCCTACCCACTATGGAAACAATTTTTTTCATTTTAGGGCACTCATTTGAGTTGGCTTATCGCATTTATTCATACTTCATTTGGCTGTAGATGATGTCATTTAAAGTTTTGTTAGTAATTAGATTCACTCAAATTGAAGTATAGTTTACTTCCATTGTAGGATTCACTGCTTAGATTGGCCATTAGCAATAAAAGAGAACCATTAAAGCCCTTCTTTAACAAACAACTTAGCAATTATAAACTTACTTTAAACTCTCTAATGGAACCAAAACCACTGTGGTAGGGCGTAATTGTATTTATTTACAAAGTTAATGCTTTTTCAAACGATAAAATATTCTTTGGGGTATTTTTGTATATTAGTTAGTTTTAACCAAGTTCTAAAGTAAACATAGATGTCACAGCTTTGAACAAGAAATAATGCATAGAAAATTTATCTTTTTCGTAAAAAATCGGGGGGAAGCTCAATTACACCTGAAATATATGGTCCATCGACCCCTCTGTCAGTTTTAATACATATTGTAAATTTGGAGATGGTTCGATGGTTCATAGAACCATATGATTAATTTTTAGTTTATTTTGTAAAAGGGGTCTATGGACCATTAACCCCGTTAATAAATTATTTTATTAAATATAATTTTTGGCTATTTAAAACATTACAAAAAAATATAATTTTTTAATTATATTTAAAAAAATTATAATAAAAAAGTATAATTAAAATATTTTTAATTATAAAATAATTTTAAATTCTTTCATGTGAAAGAGTTTCTACATGAAATTCTTATTATCGACTCCAAAACTAGAAATGTATTAAATATAATTTAATATTAAAGTAAAGGGTCAATTACACCTCAAATAGATGGTCCATCGACCCTCTCAAGTTAAATATTAATGAAATAAAATAGAGGCTCGATGGACCATCTATTTTAGTGTAATCGAACTTATATAATATTTTTCCTTCCGTAGGACATCTCTTTTTGTCACAAACAATCCATCACGACAGGGGAAGTTCGATTACACCTAAAATAGATGGTCCATCGAACCTTCCCAACTTTAAAGGACCATCTATTTGAAGAGTAATCGAACTTAATTGTTGTTAATACGTTATTTTATATTTAAAGGGTTGATGGACCATCGAACCATAACCATTTATATTTTAAGTTAAATTATGATTTCACAAGGGTTGATGGTCCATCGATTTTGTATGTTAAAAGACTAACTTTTACTCGAGGGTCGATATACCATATATTTAAGGTGTAATCGACCTAGCCCCAAAAAATCACGATAAAACATTTGTTAAACAAGCGTTATTCACAATTTATATTCGAATAAATACTTTTGTTTTATTTTATATATTTTATAATATGTTTGGCAGTTTAGAATTAATTATTTTTAACACATAATTAAAATATAACAATCGCATATTATTTTATCTTGTGATAAAAAATACCCCTTACATTTTATTTTACCACCTTATTAATAATTATTATTCATTGTAACGTAAGAGCCCACTTATGAAAGCTAGCATAATTTATTTGTAATATTTTACACAACAAACTAAAATTTCCTCTATAATTCTGGTTCAGGTAGTGCCATTTTCTAAACTACAAACCATTATATTGTAGATCATAATTGAATTACATTTATGTTGATGAATACATTTCTCAATGCAATTCAATTATTTACAGAATTGAAGAAACTCTTACAAACTGCATAAAACAGTTCTTTACAGCCTAATTGTTCAAAAAACTTTTAAAATGAATAATTAATTAAAATAATAATTAAAATATAATTTTAATGTTAATGACCATATGGCTTAGGAATCAGGCATACTAAAGAAGCCATTAAAACATCTTGAATTAAATTTTTTAATGGGAAATTTTCTTTTACGATAGTAGTAACTATTAAATATATGATAATTACAATGAATTCACTTATTTAAATATGACTTATTTCAATAATTTCCTCCTATTAATATAACGTTTTTAATCAGTACAAGTATACATGGGAATATATTATAATAATTAACAAACACTAAGTACATCATAATGTGTAATATTACGTCGTTTCTAATTAGAATACACTTAAAGGTAGATGTTCCCACCAAATTTTTTGTGATGGATATAAACGACCATTATATTTTTTGTTTTTAACACTATCATCCAATAACAATAATCTGAGGAATATGACTTTGAAATTACTCATTTTACATAAATCCCAATGATAGAAGTCAAGAATTGTAAACTCCCTTAATAGTTATCGTAATGTTTTAAGATGATATGCCAGTCATAACCCTTGTGAAATCATAATTTAACTTAAAATATAAATGGTTATGGTTCGATGGTCCATCAACCCTTTAAATATAAAAATAACGTATTAACAACAATTAAGTTCGATTACTCTTCAAATAGATGGTCCTTTAAAGTTGGGAAGGTTCGATGGACCATCTATTTTAGGTGTAATCGAACTTCCCCTGTCGTGATGGATTGTTTGTGACAAAAAGAGATGTCCTACGGAAGGAAAAATATTATATAAGTTCGATTACACTAAAATAGATGGTCCATCGAGCCTCTATTTTATTTCATTAATATTTAACTTGAGAGGGTCGATGGACCATCTATTTGAGGTGTAAATCGACCCTTTACTTTAATATTAAATTATATTTAATACATTTCTAGTTTTGGAGTCGATAATAAGAATTTCATGTAGAAACTCTTTCACATGAAAGAATTTAAAATTATTTTATAATTAAAAATATTTTTAATTATACTTTTTTATTATAATTTTTTTAAATATAATTAAATATTTCAAAGTGAAAGAAATAAAAAACAAGATTGGATAGAATTAAGTGTTGCATTAGGTTGTAGACATCTCTAGGTTATTTTAATATAGTATTTTATCTTGCTGTAATTAATAATTGATTACATAATTATTTCTATAATTATGTACATGATAATTAAATAATTGATACTATATTATTTTAATATAGTATCAATTTTAATATTTTAATTATACTTTTTTATTATAATTTTTTTAAATATAATTAAAAAATTCAAAGTGAAAGAAATAAAAAACAAGATTGGATAGAATTAAGTGTTGCATTAGGTTGTAGACATCTCTAGGTTATAAGTGGATATTTCGCACTACGTAAAACTAGAACTAAAAACAGAAAATCACAGAATGAACATTGTTTTAATACATTTGTTAAGGATAATTATAAGGAATGTTGGTTTATAAATACGAGTTGTGTTAATTTTTCTATCTTATTGTGAACTGTGATTTCACTTTCAAGTTGACTGCTGTCCGTCAGTCTAACCAACAGCTGTTAGTGTTGGTGTGACTGACTCTCTGGGCGACAGTAGTAGGTTAGAGCACGGGAATCCCTTCTTAAAGTAATAGTTTGCACGAAGATACACCAAAGTAAATCTTAAAAGTACGTGGTTTGCGCATTTTGACAATGGATGAAACCGAAGCTCTTATAAAGAGCATGGTAGATAGTTCAAGGATAATCCATCGTTACCAACTGCGCGATTGATCACTATGGATTATCATAAAAATATCTACCATGATCTTTTCACAGCACCCTCATGTACAGTCTTGTCCTGTAGAAACATCCGTCGGCGGTCCTTGATTTATTGATGTTATGAATGATAACTTGTTCTAGGCACAATGAACACTCCATTCCCCCTTTTTTTAAGGAACTAAGTATACTCACAGTCCACAGCGTGTATGTGTTAAATATCTTAGTTCTCCTCAAGGAAAACGAGGGTAGCTTTGTTAGGAGAGAAGAACGTAGAGACAAGGAACTCTCCATGGGTAAAACCTTTTGAAATGCCCCACTGCCGATTTACCAGCACACTAAAAAACCATCCCCGTTCTGATATTAGGCTCTATAACAGCTTGCCGACAAATATGCGTGGGTTGAACTGAGATGCATACCTGTTAGGCTGCTTAACATACCTCTCTACACCCTTGACGAACTGAGGGATGAACTTTTTTTGAATAAAACCGTCCACCAATATAACCACAAGTAAAAATGTCTGTCGCAGATGTGTGTTTTGTATGTAAATAGTTTTACACAATCCATCCGACGGTCGTACGTCAAAGATAATGAAAACATGTATTACCAAGTATTTAAGTAAGTATTACCATTACCAAGAAGTAACAAAAAAACTAAATTCTACCATCATTGAAACTAAAAAAAAATTGTGTCTCTTAGATTTATAAATAAATAAATAAAGATCTTCACAAGACAACGTCAAGTGCATAAAAACCTCCAGGTAAATTTACAGGTCACGTGACGTATGGCCGCTGTGTCTCATAACGCGGGAAACGTGTATTTATCTCACCGGGGAAGCTGCACAGGATAAATGGGCGACATTTCTCATACAGAATCCACAATATTAAATGTTACCTGACTGAACATTTATCTGGTGTTGGTATTAGTATTTTCAATATTTTTTTTAAGATAATAAAGGATATTGAAAGTGTAACATACGGAAAGAAATCTAACTGAAAAATCATTCTAAATTTTATGTTTACAGAATCTTGGGTTTCAGGAGTACTGGAATAATGTTCAAAACAGTTTGAATGTGACTGCCTTTTGTATACATTTTTCCATTGACAAGGAGTAATACCTTAACCAATTAGTTATTTATTTTAGGCCTGTTTTATTTAATAAGACAATTCCCTAGACCATCAATGTAAACCATTTACTTGCATATTACACGGTTACATATTAAACTATAATTTAATTACTTATTTAAAGGTTAAAGTACCTGTTTGTCCGCCAACTGATCCTGTAATAATTTATTAGTATGTAATTGTGTACATTATATTGTATTTTTTGTAATTGGATGTTTGCCGGTTGTTAAATTAAATAAATAAAAAAGGAAATAAAACTAATAAATTTTTATATATATTTTGCAATGTCCTGCATGAATGGAAAGTTTTTAACATACTTTTTATCATTCTGCACGAAATCAGCCTGATTTTTGCTGTCTCAACTGTACCAAAACTGATTCTTTTTGGTCCTAGGACTGAAAATCATCTGGAGAATTTTTTAGGTCCTAGTACTGAAAAGTCAGCTGTTTGCTATGTATATTATTATTCATTTATTAATGTTGATGAGCAGGATTTTGAAATCAAATGTTATAAAGAGCATTGTTTGTAAATAACATAAATGTACACACTACATATTACTAACTTTGTAAATATGACCTAGAAAATTCAACTTTATAGTTAATACTTTTAATGATCAAAAGTCTAATTTCGCATTATGATAAAAAACGTTGTTCATCACTCGGAGCAAAAGTGTCTTTTTGATGCTTAATCGTATTTAAAAACTCGGCTGCGCCTCGTTTTTAAAACACGATTGCGCACCAAAAAGACCCACTTTTGCTCCTAGTGATTTTTTTTTTTTTTTTTTTTTTTTTTTTTTTTTTTTTTTTTTTTTTTGAGGGAGAGGCGGATCGAATATCGTCGAAAGAAACGAGTACAGTATAAATAAGCTTAGTATATTATAGTATAGTGTAGTATATGGTAGTATTATAATGTAGTATATTCGAGTATACTATAGTCTATTAAACGAATAGAGCATAAAATAAAATATAAATGTAAATCTGCTGTAACTCCCATTAGTGGTAATATCCGTGGAGTAACAAATAACTGGCAATTAGAAAGTTTAGGGAAGTCATTTATAGAGCAAAAACCGGTGATCCTATTGTTTTGCTGAGTTCATTCGGTTTTAATTAAACCCCACATAAAACAAGATATATTTGATTAATTTTCAAATCTACTTTTTTACAATATACAAATATATTTTTATACATATCAAACAATAATCATATTAAGGAAACATATTAAAATATTTTATATTAGTTTATAAAATGCCATAAAACCATGTTAAAGTTGTCCATCCTACTTTTGTACGGTAATGTACGAGTAATATAATTTAAAAAAATTGATTATGACATTAAATTAAGATGTTAGAGAAACCAATAAAAACGTTTTGTAAAAAATGTTCCCTGCGGTTCCCTGCGTTTAAATGAAATTAGAGTTGTGAAATATTAATTAACTATGCACATATTTGAAATATTATGCTCGACAAGGGTCCACCCCCCTTGCCCTCTCGTTAACTTCCCCATTCGCTAATCACTGTAACAATCTGAAGGACTGAACAGCCTAGTTGAGTTCTCCGCTCACATAACCCAAGTTGTGTTCACTGATTTATTTTGAGTAGTGGGGTTTGGTTACTTTCAAAACGGAAGTCGTGCCAATTGCCAGCCGCTGCCGGCCAGCTGCCATCGGCCAGCTGCCAAATCAGTCGCTGCCGCCATATGCCATGCCATATAGCTTCAGGTGGGGAGAGGCTAAATCAAATGAAGGGGTGGAGAAGGGGTGAGGAGATGTGTGTTAATTTTTGAAGTAGGAGTTAGTGTATAAAGGAGAGGGGATAATTGCTTCAAGGTCATATGGAGGGGGTTTTAAAAAAGATTGAACTCTAAGAGTTCAGTTTATCGGTGATTGTCATACAGGTCAGTCGAAACCGACAAGGGACTGAAGAATAGCTTCTACATCATTTATTGTTGTAGAAGATATATCTGGAACTTGTACAGGGTTCTGAGGAGTTGTTGAAGTTGAATTTCTAGAAGGATTTTCCCTTGGATGAGTTGTTGATGATATTTCATGAACTTGAACATTTTCTTGGTTGGTCTCCATTATTATTGTAGTATAAATTAGAGTGGAGATGTTGTTAGCTGAAGAGCATAGAAGATAATGAAGTAGGAATTATTGTCGGGGCCCTTATATAGAGAATGGTGGTGGTAAAATAAAAAAACTTGTTGAACACAGTCGATAGGTGTAATAAGTTCAAAGTTATTGAAGTGTAACATAGAACGTAAAATGGTCGTAAATAACACTATCATCAACATTAACCTGAGAAGTTGTTGAACAGTATAATGGGTTAAAACTGTACTTCTTTCTAACTCTATTTAAATTAGTTTTAGACTTTGAAATTGAAGGTTTAGAAGTAGTTCGTAATATGTGTTGTGTTCGCAAAAGCTTTAATTTTAAACATTGTGTATTCATTGTAACCGATGTGTTACATTTAGAAGTTAAAAGAAGACTGAGATATAAAATGAAGTGTAAAAGAAAATGCCGGAGTAGTAATTTTGTAGGTTAGAATTAACCTACAATATGAATGCTAAAAGTAAGGAAGTTTATTCCATGGATAATTCTAACCTCAAACCTAGTTACCGAAGTAGTCATAACATAAAACTAATGAGAGATGATGACTGAGCGGATGCAAGGCAATGAATGTTTGTGGCGCGATAAACTACCCACTTTTATAGAGGCAATAACTCCAGCCAGATGGCGGCAGATGGTGAGCAAATGACTGGTTGACCGACTTTCACCTGAGTAGTAAGAGAAGTAAGGTTCCGTGTCTATCCCTACTCCTTCGGGTCAATGACCGATCGGAAAGGGTCAATGACCCCCCCCCCCCCCCGAAAAAATGGAGCCCCCCCCGAAAAAATGGAGCCCCCCCCCCCCCCGAAAAAATGGAGCCCCCCCCCTTCCCCTATTCCTTCCCCCACTCTTCCAGGTCAATGGCCGGTCACCACCGGTTGTTGACTTTATGTGGTGAAAACCAGACTAAATATGGCAGCTGCCATGGATAATTCTAACCTCAAACCTGCTGCGCATGCAATGAGTTGTCCGGATGGGAATGAGTCTATGCTATGCGCATGCGCCTAGTCCTGTATTACTCACTTTAGCGCTACTGCACATGGATAATTCTAACCTCAAACCTTGGTTTTGTGTTGTTGCGCATGCGCCGCTCCCCACTTCTTTACCTTCCTTTTACACTGCTGTGAACTGGACTGGATTTAACACTGTACTGGAGTGAAACAACTTCCCCCCACTACTTGAAAACCCGAGGAGCGATAGGAGCTATATCTTTGCTTCAGTTGCCAACAAACTTTCATAGCGAAAGGTTGTTAAAGGTTGTTGGCGACTCAGCAAGAGGTTTCAAATATATAGTAGGCCTATATATATTTGAACTTCTTTTACTATGTTGCGTTTTTTAATACAATGTGCGCATTGCGATGTTAGTTATAAGTTGGGTTTAGCATTAAGGTGTATTAATTTTAAGAGGTGTTTAGCATTAAGGTGTATTAATTTTAAGAATAATGATGGTATTTGGTTGTGTTGAATTATTTGGTTTTTAATAATGATGTGTTGGTACTAATAATTTATGTTTGTTTTGTGCATTTGTTTTGCCTTACAGCTAGATGTTAGGGGGTAGATTAACTGTAAATTCAGAAGTTCAGTTGAACTTCATTTAAAATGGGTGGGACATCCGCAAGCCGGACTTTTTTTTGCATTTTGTTTAGGAATATGATGGGTGGGATTAGTTTGGGTGGGGTTAGAGTTGCGTTTCTGCATTAACTGTTCCAGTTTCCCTGAAATTAATGGTTACGCTTTGATGCGGACGGGAAGTTACGCTTTGATGCGGACGGCCCAGGGACCTCCCTTGCAGAACGTAACTAGTGGGTTGGGAGTGGGAACCGCTAGGCAAACAGGGTGGTGGGAACAGTATTACTGTTCCCATCACCTTGGATCATTATAAATCTTGAATGACCTTGACCCACTTTCGGAAAGGTCAATGACCCCCCCCCGAAAAAATGGAGCCCCCCCGAAAAAATGGAGCCCCCCCCACTCCTTCCCCCACCTCCTTCCCCCACCTCCCGGGCCAATGACCGGTCATGACCGGCTGCTAACCCCTCTCATTTGCATACCGTTATAAAAGCCGAGCCAGCCGCGGCCAGTGTTTCATTCTGATTCCAGACGTTACGCTGCGAACTTAGAGTTATAACCATGTCTTCTCTACCGACTACTATTTCTACTACTTCTACTTCGACTTCTATTTCTACTACAGCTGTTCCTGCACCTAAGAAAACTCTTCGCCTTAAAAACCTTCCTGATTGCTACAAGAACCGACTTGCATCTCAACCTTCAACTTCTAGAGCTATTCTTCCGCCAACCAACACTTCTAGACTTCGTAGTATTTTTTCACCGCCTTCGCCTTCGCCTTCAAAGGACTCCGCACCACCATCAACTACTATGCCGCCACCGCAGAAGCCAGTTCATCACCATCCTAATACCCCTTCCGTTGAAACCATTGTTCATCGTCTTAGCACACCCATTATCCCACTATCACCATTGCCTCCTACCCCACCACTTAGTACACCTAAAGATCATACCTATCACAAAACTGATTCCTCTCAATCTGCTACTAAATCATCTCCTAAATCAGCTCCTAAACTTACTCCTAAACCTACTCCTAAACCCGCTCCTTCAGAGCAATTTCAATTATTACAAGAAGAGCGTCGTAGGGCATTTAGCCGTCCCACTACTTGCCCTGAAATGCTTACTAGGGGAATTAAGAAAGGATCACCTTGTGGGAGGAAATGTGTAAAAAACGAAAGTTTTTGCCGTGTACATGTCGTAAAACACATTTCTGAACCACAAGTGACAGAAACCCCCACTGTTGAATACCAATCCAAAATTATTGGTGTGAAAGGAAATAGGCTTAAGAGAGGTTGTGTCTATTTTTTTGAAAGTGTTATTGACAACGAACACATTTTGGCAACTTGTAACGGCTTAAGATATAATATTAAAGTGATTGAATCCTTGCGCAAAGAGAAATCAGTTTATGAGTTAGACTCTAAAGACTATCTCCTCAGACACAAACTGGATGGTATTACAAGGTGGGGGCGTAGCAAGTAAATTCACATAGCTTTTTCCAAATTATTGCTTAAAAAATACTGGGGGAGAAACACAACGCGTTATAGCGTTGTGTTTCTCCCCCATTATTTTTTAACACTCTAAGTCTCGTGACCTACTTTCATGTGAGTAGTGAGTAAAGGATGGTTCTGTGTCTGTCTGCATTCCTTCGGGTCAATGACCGGACCTGAAAGGTCAATGACCCCCCCCCCCGAAAAAATGGAGCCCCCCCCCCGAAAAAATGGAGCCCCCCCCCCCGAAAAAATGGAGCCCCCCCCTTCCCCCACTACTCCTTTCCCTACCAGTCCTTCCCCTACCACTCATCTGGGTGAATGGCCGGTCATGACCGGTTGTCTACTTTCATTTAACCGTTATACTAGCTACTCCAGAGTCTTCATTCCAATCCGTGAGGCCACTGCCGCAACATGCCTACTCTATTAGAATTATGTTTGCGACAGATAGTTTCAAATATAGTGTTGGCGGAACTTGCATTTGAAGATGGAAACCTTCCACTAACACTATGTCAAGAAGTGTATTCTTTTTATAGGGAAAATTTTGGAGTTTTTCATTACCTTCAGTATAAATTTATGGATGGAACAAATATGTGTCCAGAATGTGGTTCGGCTGCAATAGGAAATGGATTATTGGATTTTACAATAGATGGTGGAATTTATGAATACAAATGTTACTTGTCATACAAGTTTATCATCCCAGAAGAAGAAAAATGCGATATTTGTGCAATTAATTTGTACAAGTTTATACAAGCCGATCCTGCTGAAATCGATTTGGAAAATAACATTGAAGTCCCTTATTTTTTTATGCCTTAAGCTCCATAGCAGTCCACCAAACCCAGCCAAACGGCCCTTTTCAGGGCCACCTAAGACTTAAATTTAGGGATGTAAGCTATTTAGCTTACATGCGACTTAGCAGAAATAAGTTCTGGTACATGGCTAGTTTGATCCGTGTAGTAGTAAGCAAAGGAGGGTTCTGTGTCCATCCCCACTCCTTAGGGTCAATGACTGGACCTGAAAGGTCAATGACCCCCCCCGAAAAAATGGAGCCCCCCCCCCCGAAAAAATGGAGCCCCCCCCCACTCCTTCCCCTACTCCTTCCCCACTCCTTCCCCCACCTCCCGGGCCAATGACCGGTCATGGCCGGCTGCTAACCCCTCTCATTTGCATACCGTTATAAAAGACGCGCCGGCTATGGCTAGTGTTTCATTCTGGTTTCTTCCACCACTCTTGTTGCTTCGCCGCTCTTGTTGCTTTGTTTCTGCCAGTCTTAATATCTTTATTTTTAAAATGCTTCCTTACTTTAATGAAAATTTTAATCCTTCAGAAAATGCAGATGTTTTTCAACCACCTTCATGATGGTTTCCAACATCATGAAGAAGATGCTTTCCAAGAACATGAAGAAGATGTGATAGAAGACATGGATAATAGCAGTGAAGATGAAAGTGAAGATGACAGTGAAGATGAAATTGAAATTAATGAACAATTCAAAGTATATTTTATAGAAACACAATTTCCTTTTGATGTAGTTGAAAGATTTATTTTTGAAGCACATAGATGGCTAAATTTAGGATTCAACATTATAATTGGTTCACCTATTGTCTACAATAACAGTAACTTCTTCCTTCTAACTCCAAATGATCGAGAACAAATTCTTACTTGGCAGGACGACGTGATGAGATCATACGAACTGAACATTGGTGTTGGGTACTTTGTTGCAAGAGTGGCTTAATAACCACATTACCCTTCCCCCACCTCCACCCTATCCCTTCCCAATCCTTATTCCTTCCCCCTCCCCATATTTAAAATTTATAAAAGTGGGCTATGAACCTTCAGGTTTCTAGTCTGTACTCGCACTTTGTGCCGTGAAGTACATCTCTTGTATTTTTTTCTCCACCTTTTAAAATATTATTTGTTTGAAAAAATGCCTCCTAATGTGAATTACCATTTTAATTCTTCCGAAATTTCCGATGTTTTTGTACAACCTGAAAACATTTTAAATAATGGTAGTGAGAGTGAGAGTGAAGACGATGATGATTATAGTGTTGAACTTAGTGAAGAACGTAAAGTTATAGCAATTGATCCACAATTTCCATTTGATACAATAGAAAAGTTTATGGTTGAAGCTAATAAATGGTTAAATTTAGGATGTTATATACGAATTGACTCTTTTATATTGTATGGTGATAGTCATTCTTTACTTGTCACACCAAATGACAGAGACCGTATGTTGCAGTGGGCACAATCTATGATGGAGTGCTATGAACAAGGTGTGGACACTGGTGGCTATTTTCTTGCACAAGTAGTGTAATAACAAAAATTACCTTTCCCCCACCCTACACTCTATCCCTTCCCAATCCTTATTCCTTCCCCCTCCCCATTTTTAAAATTAATAAAAAGGCGGGCTATGAACCTCCAAGTTTCTACTCTGTACCTACACCTTGCGGCATGAAGATGCTTACCAGAATTGATGGTTTTATAGCCAATGATATTAATATATGGAGTTTGATAACAAACTTACGGATGAAAATTGAAGAAAAAATTATGGCAAACAATGAGCTAGGAGTTATAGTTTTTGTTTCATTAGTAGAACATTTTGAAATTTTGTATAGTATAAAAGTAACAATTAACAATATTAATGAACTATTTCCTTGGACAATTTTTATTCGCAATAAAGTTGAAGAGCAGAAAATTATAGTAGATGTGACAGCAATGAAATATAACCTAGATAGAGAAGAATAGATATAAACCCCCTCCTATTCCTTGGTTTGCAAAAATAGTGGGGGTAGGAGTATATATAAGACTAAGTAAGCAATGCATAGTTTGTTATTTGAAGTAAAAGAAGTAGTAAAGAAACATGTTGTCTAGAGATACTCCATTTATTAATTATTCTCAAGTTAAAGATGTTTTTGAAAGCACAAATGAAATACAGGAAGAAAACATAGAGGAAAATTATGACGAAACTGATAATGATTCTATGATGGAAGAGGAAGAAATGGTACAGATTGAACAAGAACTATTTGAAGAAATGATAAATGATAGTGATGAAGATATAATTAAGGAAGCTATTGAAATATTTATATTGGATTCATCATTGGAATCACCCATATCACCTTTACTGTCTTCTGAATCTGAATCTGAATTGGACTAAGGTACCCCCACTATTTTGAAGAAGTAGTGGGGGGAAAATATCCCCACCACAAGTTAAAAGTTGGTGGGGGAATGTTTATAAATGTGTTAAATATTTGTGCAGGAGATCAGTCTTAAAGAGACTAGTGACCGAAGATGTTTCGTAAAATACCTTTTGATCCTTCATACTACAATCTGTTTGATATACATCGTTTTCCAGACATTGAGGAGAAATTGTATAAGAAATTTTGTTCTCTACTGGATAAACCACAAAAACTACCACCTAATACTTTTACCTACAAGCTACCCATCATGGACAAGGACGATGTAAGAGAAATACCATTAGTTCAAGTCAAATTTTTGGAAGAAAAAATTCTTGTTTGTGTGAGGGAAGTATTTCACAATGATTATTCAAAAAAATTGGCTTTCAACTTTATTCAAGAACATGCGGGATCTGAAAGAGAACAGTATCCCGAACCCTATTATAAATATCTCTTTCAGAATGGAGCAAGTGTAACGGTAGAAGTAACCATTACATTAACATAACTCTCCCTACCACTGCCGTCTCCCCACTACTGGCTTAAAGTTGGTGGGGAAATGTGGATAAATATGTTGATTATCTGTGTAGAAGTTCATTCTTTGAGAAATTGTTGATCAAAATGTTTCATCATGTACCTTGTGTTCCGACTTCTTCCTACAGGGAAAAACAAAGATTGAAAAAACAAGAAAAGGACAAACGAGACCGAGAAGATATGAAGATGGAATTTAATCGACTACAATTTCAAATACCTGGAATTGAACTTGGAGCCCCAAGATTGAAAACTATCCACTGGGCTGGAAGTTATATCAAATTTTTGAAAGTACAAGTTGAAGCAAGAGATCTAAAATTGAAAAGATTAGAAATGGAAAATCAAGAATTGAAGAAATTAATATCACACATGTCTGGTAATACAACAGTTCAAGAAGGTGAAGAAGAAGGAAAAGAAATTTTAGGAATCTAAATTATCAGCACCCCTTTAGAGAATAGGGAATAGATCACTTTGTGGTAATGTAATAACATGCCGCTTAGTGATCTATTCCCAGTTCTCGCTTAATATGCGATGACCTTGACCTATATAAAAGTAGTGGGGGTAAGAGCATATAAGGAGATAGTTATGGATATAACTTTCAGTACAAGTCTAACACTATGGACAGCTTGTTAGTTTTATGTTTACAACAAATTATTAATAATGGGTTTCTTTACCATTATATAATAAGATCAGATAAATCTAAAATACCTCAACCGATTCGTGAAATGCTCATGAAATTTAAGAAGGACAATAGTGGATTTGGTATTTATCTTGCTTTTATTTTTGAAGATGGAACAAAAATGTGTCATGATTGTGGAAAAGCATCTGTTTTAGACTTTGAACAATTTGAAGACGATGGAGGTAAATTAGTTCACCTTGTAAAAGGCCAAGTGATGAAATTTGAAACAGTTAAGAAAAAATGTAACATTTGTGCACAAAATTTGTTTGAATTTATTAAGTATAGTGGATTGAAATCATAATACCCCTTCTACATATGAAGAAGGTGGGGAAAGGAGTGGAGATTATAAAGTGGTGGGGGAACATGTATAAATGCAGGTTGTTTGAAGAGACTTTTAATATTGTTGCAGCATTTGTTGAAACAACATGCAGTTCGAAGTTTGCCATTTTAAAATTAAATATGAAGATTGGAGCTCTGTTGCAGGATTTGTCAAGTCTAAAGAAGATAATCAAAAGTTGCTAAATGTACATTGCTATATTCACAATGAAGAAAGTCATGACAAAATCATGGCATATTTAAACACACCTAATGTAACATCAGAAAGCTCTGCATTTATAAAATATTTAAAAGAAGAAGATTTGGATGTGACCCTAGAAGTTTGGTATCTAATTTAAATTATTGTGGTGGGGGAAATGTAGAAGTTATTGGTGGGGGAAATGAGATAAAACCGGCAAAATTGTAGAACAGAATTCACTCTATACAACGATGGAGCATCCTTCCACAACACCTGTATTGGCATCTGCGGATTGGCATCAAAATTATCAACCAAATACTTCAAGTTCAAATTGTTATGAAAATCATCAGCCTAGCACTTCAAATTGGTATGAAAATCAGCAACCGGCCACTTCAAGTATAAATTGTTATGGAAATCAGCAAACTACTACTTCAACACAAAATTTCTATGAAAATCAACAGCCGACAACATCAACTAATTTTTGTACATCAGTATTTAAAGTCTCAAAACCCCATTCGGATTGTAATAAGTTAATATCAGCTCAATCAGGAAGAATCAGGAAAAACACATACATGAGGGAAAGGTGCAAGAAAGAAAAGATAGAATTTACAAAATTACAGTTAACAGTTCCCTCTATTAAAGTGGGATGTACTAGAATACAAACTTTGCAAGCAGCCAATGCATATTTGTTGGAATTGTTAGAAAGAATTGAAAAGTTGGAGAAGGAGAATGAACATTGTAAAAAGTAAACACTCATTCCCCCCAAGAAAAACAAAAAAAATAATAAAATAGTAAAATGAAAAAAAAGTAGATGTAGAATAGAGAGCGAGGAATAGATCACTTTGTGGTAATGGACTAACATGCCACTTAGTGCTCTATTCCTCGTTCTCGCGTTATATTGGATGACCTTGACCTACATTAGTAGGGTGGGGGAAATTGAAAATGGTGGGGGAAAGTGTATAAAGGAGAAGCCTACTATAGAGGAATCACTCTGAAAGTAAACTTGTCAGAAGTATGGACTTGACCACAAGCAAAGAAGAAGATAGAAAACAAAGATTTCGAGAAATGGCTAAAGTAAGAGAGTCAAGAATAAGATAGGTTGAGATTTTACAAACTACAGAGATTAATTCCTGGTGTTAAGTTAGGAGAAATAAGATCAAGAACGGTAGACATGGCGGCTGGTTACATCAGTTACTTACAATCGGAATTAATGATAAAGGAAGCAAGAATAGAAGAGCTGGAGCACAAGATAAAACAACATATTGAAACATCGAACAGTGAACCTATAAATTGTGTAATAAAAGAAGAAGATGTAAAAGACTTAAATTAAACAAAACAAAAAAAAATGAACTTGGACTTTGGTTATTGATTGGACACTTCTTAGAGAATGGGGAATAGATCACTTTGTAGTAATGAATCATCATGCTGCTTAGTGATCTATTCCCAGTTCTCGCTTACTCAAAAATGACCTTGACATACTTAGCAAAATATCATATAAGCCGGATCAAAAACAGTTATTCCTCATTTACTGGAAATGGCTCCTGTGGACAACACCGATTATCCAAGGAAATCTATGATTGAAATATTGTATAAAATTCAATTAGAGGATTTAAATATGGAAGAAGATGAAAATAATAGCGAAACTTCAGAAGTAGAAACTATAAATGATATGGATGTGGATGTAACAACATCAGAAGAAGAAAATGCCAATGATGTGGAGAATGAAAATTTGGATATGGATGTAGTAATATCAGAGTCTTTGTCATCATTTGAATATGAAGAAATACATATTGAAACTCCAATTCATATAGAGAATACTAATGAAGAATCTGTTAGTAGAAGATTAATATTTTGTCCAAGACGTTTGTTTTCTTCTGAAAGTGAAGAAGAAGATGAAATAGTAGTTGGGGAACTATTATAAAAGAAGGAAAGGGGGAGCTCATTTCATTTCTTGGCGAAATTTTGAAGAGTGAACACCACCAAACATGTATCATTGCGATAAATGTTTGGAATCGTTTAATGATGATATTCTGTTAGAAATACATAAAGAACTAATTCACAACAACATAGAAGAACAAGAAGAACAAGAAGAAGAAAATGAAATAACAGCAAGACCTACAACAACTTTACCAAATTTACAAGTATCAGCTTTACCCGGAAAGGTAGTAATGCATCATAAGATTCAAAATGAAGATTTAAACTTAGAAGAATTTATTAGAGAATCAAAACCAATCATCAGTAGAACTTTAAAAGAAGAAATAAAAAGATTGAATTTTCTCAAATTTGGATTACTACTAGAAGCTATGTTTATAAATGTACAAGAAGAATTATCACCAAGAGGATTTATAACTAAAAATCAAACTATCATAGGAAGTTCAGACATTGATTCAATAGTTGAAAAATGTATAGAAGAAATATTAACTAAAATTCAGGAACATGAAGGACGAGGATCAGGGTGGAGTCTTATAAGTATTGAAGGATTAAATATAAGAGTTCATAAACATGGATATGGACTAATGGGATCTAGTTATATTCGTTTACCAAAAATAATTGAGGATACAAGATCATGTGTTAATGTGAAAAATCAAGATAACGAATGTTTTAGATATGCGATGACATGTAAATTTGTACCAAATCATTGTAATGAACCAAACCAGCACTATGAAAATCAAAGATATAGATATAACTTTCAAGGAATTAGTTATCCTGTATCACTAAAAGATATATCAAAATTTGAGAAGAAGTTATTCAATAGTTCAAATAGTCAATAGTTCAGTTAGTTGTATAGTTCAAATAAAGTTTATCCTTTACGTATTGCTAAAGAAGAGCTAGCAGATCATACAGATTTACTACTACTAACACAAGGAGATGTATCTCATTATGTGTATATAAAGAAATTTGACTCTCTTGTTAATAAACAACTTTCAAAAAATCGAAACAAAAAGCTGATCTGCAAAAGATGTTTTAATTTCCAACGAGAAGGAAGACAAGGAATGGAATGGTTACAAGAGCACAAAAGATTATGTAACAATAATTATGAAGCAAAAATTATTTTACCTTCAGAAAGCAGAGCATTTGTTACATTTCAAAAAGTTCATCATCAATATCGTATCCCTATAGTTGTATATGCGGATTTTGAATCAACACTAATTCCTATAGAAGATGAAAATTGTGAAGCTAGAAAAAGTGTCAAATATCAAATGCATAAACCAAATAGTTTTTGTTTAATGGTTAAATCAACATTATCAGAAGAACATTTAAACCAATATGGATTAACTTCAGAACCTCTAGTATATCGTGGTGAAAATGTGGAAACAATATTTCTTGACCATTTATATTTAATAGCTGAAAATGTACAAAGATTATATACAAATATCATACCAATGAAACCGATGGAGGAAGAAGAGGAAATTCAACATGAAAATGCAACTCATTGTTTCTTATGTAAAAATGAATTTACCATTGACAATTATAAAGTTAAAGATCATGACCACCTTACAGGTTATTACAGGGGTGCTGCTTGTAATAAATGTAATTTGAGCTATCGTTTACCACTATTTATTCCTGTGGTTCTGCATAACCTCAGTGGGTATGATGCTTATTTTATAATACCTGAATTAGGAAGAGACGATGGTTCAATAGATGTATTGGCTGAAACTTCAGAAAAATTTATAAGTTTCTCTAAAACAGTTGGAAATGTCAAATTAAGATTCTTAGACTCCTACCGATTTATGCCGTCGAGTTTGTCTAAACTTTCTGAAAATTTAAGGAAACAAGATTTTATTGAAACAAAGAAGATTGTAAGTAATGACAAACTGGATCTCGTACTTCGGAAAGGTGTTTTCCCATATGATTATATAGACAGTTTAGAAAAGTTTAATGAAACATCACTTCCGCCAAAAGAAGAATTTAAAAGTAAACTATATGACATGGACATATCTCAAGAGGATTATGATCATGCATGTAAAGTATGGAATGAATTAGGATTTACAACATTGGGAGAATATTCAGATTTTTATGTTAAATTAGATGTAACTTTATTATGTGATATAATGGAAGAATTTAGAAATACATGTTTTGCAGCATATGGATTGGACCCTCTTCATTCATACACTTCACCTGGACTAGCATGGCAAGCCATGTTGAAAGAAACAAATTGTAAATTACAACTTCTTACTGATATAGATATGGTTTTAATGTTAGAATCAGGAGTTCGAGGGGGATTGACGCAAAGTGTAACCAGACATGTTAAGGCTAATAATAAGTATCTGCCCGATTATGATGCATCAAAACCAACAACATTTCTAGGTTATTTCGATGCAAATAACTTATACGGATGGGCAATGTCAAATCCCCTTCCATATGATAATTTTAAATGGATAGATCCAGAATCAATTGGAAACATAATGGATATACCAAAGCATGGTGAAACTGGTTACATTTTTGACGTCGATTTTGAATATCCTGAACATCTTCATGATCATCATTACGATTTACCACTTCTTCCAAAGACTGAAATTTCCCCTACTGGAAGATGGCCAAAATTATTAATGACTTTAAACAATAAGTCTAGGTATGTTGGACATTATTGGATGATACAACAGGCTTTAGACTTGGGATTTAAAATTACAAAAATTAATCGAATACTACAATTCTCTCAATCTTGTTGGCTGAAACCGTACATCGACAACAACACAAGAAGAAGAGCTGCTGCTACATCAAGTTTTCAAAAAGATTTCTTCAAACTGATGAACAATGCAATATTTGGCAAGACTTTAGAAAACAAAAGGAAACATAAGAATATCAAATTAGTAACTGATCCAGTAAAATTACAGAAACTAGTGCAACAACCAAACTTTGGTTCATCCGTAATTATAAATGAAAATCTTGTCGTCATTTCTATGAACAAAAAATCAGTTCTATTGGATCGTCCTTTATATCTTGGAATGTCAATATTGGATATTTCTAAAACACACATGTACGAGTTTCATTATAAGAAGATGGTTAATTATTATGGAAGAGATAACATTGGTATTGCATATATGGATACGGATGCACTTATTTACTGGATTAAAACAAATGACATGTATGAGGATTTACGGACCTTTGTATATAAAGATGATTTTGATTTTTCCGATTATCCTAAGGACCATCCAAATTACGACTATGACAAAAACAAAAAAGTATAGGGAAAATTTAAAGATGAAACAAATGGTGTGCCGATGATGGAAATTGTAGCATTAATGTCTAAACTGTATTCATTTCAACTGTACATAAATGAAAGGAACGAATATCAAGTCACAAAAAAAGCTAAAGGAATAAAGACATCTTTCCTAAAGAAGAACGTACAGTTTCAACATTATAAAAGATGTTTGTTTGAAAATGTTGAAACAACCACAACATTTAACACTATTAGAAGTTATAACCACCAACTTTTTAGTGTCAAACAAACAAAGTGGGCATTAAGCTACAAAGACGACAAGCGACATATTTTAGAAGATAAAATTAATACTCTACCATTTGGCCACTATTCCTTAAACCCTATCGACCAGTAAACCTATTCTTCGTCCTTTACCTTCTTCCTTTTTTCCTTTCCGTAAAAAAGAGGGGACATGGCAAGCTCAATGCCATGTTCCCTCTTTTTTACACTAATATTAAATGACCTTGACCTATATTTCAACTATATATAAGAGAATAAACCATTGTATGGATCAGTATTTCTACAAACAGTGTGCAAGCAACACTTTAAGATGGAAAGTGTAAAGGATAAGATTGTAAATGAACTACATAAACCAGCAAGAAGAAGATTTCCAAGAAGAAGTACAATCATTAAAGGAATGAATGATCTTTACCAAGCTGATCTTATTGAAATGATACCACACAGTAAATTAAACAAAGGATTTAAATATATTTTAACAATTATAGACTGTTTTACTAAAATAGCTGACGCTTTACCATTGAAGGACAAGACTGGTAAAAGTGTTACCAAAGCTATGGAGACAACAATACAAAGAAATAAATTTAAAATTAAACATTTACAAACGGATGATGGAAAAGAATATTTTAATAAAGATTTTGGAGCTTTGATGAAAAAATATAAAATAAATCATTATTCTACAAATTCTGAAGTTAAAGCTTCAATAATTGAAAGATTTAATAGAACATTAAAAGGAGCTATGTATAAACAATTTTCAAAACGAGGATCATATGTGTGGTATGACATATTACCACAACTTATAAAAGAGTATAACAACAAATATCATCGCACCATTGGAATGAAACCTATCCAAGTAAACAGTGCTAATGCTAAAATTGTATTACAACGCATCAAAAATAATACAACACCAAAAATAGAAAAGTTACAACCAAAAAAGTTTAAGGTTAATGATAAAGTTCGTATAAGCAAATACAAAGGTGTATTTAGTAAAAGATATCTGCCAAATTGGACTAATGAAGTATTTACAATTTATAAAGTACAACCAACTATACCTGAAACTTACATTTTAAAGGATAATAAGGGTGAATTACTTCAAGGTGGATTCTATGGACATGAGTTGTTAAAATCAACAGTTGGTGATGTATATCTTGTTGAAAAGGTTTTACAAAGGAAAAAGGATATGGTTAAAGTTAGGTGGTTAGGATTTGATAAAAGTGAAGACTCTTGGATTCCTTCAAAAGACTTGGTATAGTTATTAAATAGCTCATTATGTGTTTAACCTTTAAACAAGATGGAGATTGTACAACAAAAAGATCGATTTAATATTAATAATATTGATGAATTGACAGTTGACAATAATAAGTTAAATCATGGTAAACATGGTGAATTACTACCAAATACTATAAGATGTTTAATAACTGGTCCTTCAAATTGTGGAAAAACTAATGTTGTCTTTAACCTTATAACTAATCCTAAAGGTTTACGCTTTAACAATATATATATTTTTTCAAAATCATTGCAACAACCAAAATATCAATTATTAGATAAAATACTTGCAAGTGTACCTGAAGTGAATTTCTACAAGTTTAATGCTAGTGAAACAATAATGCAACCAAGTGAAGCAAAACCATTTTCCATTTTTATATTTGACGATGTTTCTTGTGAAAATCATGATACTATAAGAAATTATTTTGCTATGGGAAGACATAATAATATTGATAGCATTTATATTGGTCAAACATACAGTAAAATTCCAAAACAACTTATAAGAGACAATGCAAATATGTTGATCATCTTTAAGCAAGATGAGACAAATTTAAAGCATATATATAATGATCATGTTAATGCGGATATGCCATTTGATAAATTTAAAGAAATGTGTGGTAAAGCATGGAATGAAAAATATGGATTTCTCGTTATTATGAAAGAAGAAGATATTAAAAATGGTAGATATCGTATAGGATTGGATAAATTTGTATTAATACGTTGAACTACCTATGCTACATCTAGTAACACGTTGAACTTCACAGTGTAAACATGGTGAATCAAGAAAAACTATTAAAAGAAATAAAATCACTCAGTGATTCTATTAGGATAAAGAATCGTGCATTAAGGATGGGTTTAAGTGAAAGAAAAGAATTTTTAGAGAATACATTTAAACCTATCACGGAACCTTTAAAACAGATATCAGAAACTATTGGTAAACCTCGTTATGAAGGAGATGTTTTACTACCAGTTTCTAAACAAGAAGTACAAGCATTAAAAAAAGAAGATGATGATGATGATTCATATACAAGTGCTAGTGAACAAGAAGAAACAAAAGATGAAGAAAAATCAATTGTTGAAAAGGAAGAACAGCCAATACCTGAAGCAGAACAATCTATTCCAAATTTAACTCAATTGAGTAGTGATATATTACAACATGGACCTCTTGGACGAAAATATATAATGAAAATGCTACATGACATGAAATCAAATCCAAATTTAAGTAAATCACATGTATATGGAGCAAGAATTGATGGAAATGAATTGAAAATTGGTAACTCTAAGCTTGAAGTAACTCAAGACGATTATATCATTATTGGTGATCATAGATATAAAGGAACAAAAGGATTATATGAATTAATTTTTAAAAATATACCAATAAAATATTCAGCAAAAGATTTAAATACTTTTAAAGAAATTTTACAAAATACTAACGCTCATAAAAGAAACTACTCAAAGGATGCAATGATTAATCGTTCACGTGCAACAAAATATAGTATTGTTATAAAAAAATTGTTTCCCCCACGAAAATTACCAACATTACGTACCACACCGGCTGTGAGACAACCTTAAAAAAGAAAATCTTTATCACTTATGGATTTATCACTTCTTGAACAACATGGTAAAAAGAGTAAAGGAGATACTTCAACATCTGGTAAAGGATTAATGAAAAATCTATACAATACAAATGTTATCTATTACAACGACATCAATAAATTAGTTGACAGAATGAGACTATTGCATGAAGCTATGGAAGCCGGTCATACTGGTTTAAATAATGAATGGGGTGCTATAGTTGATGAACTTAAAAATCGTGGCATAATTGTATAATTGTCCGCAAATATAAAGAAGTTACAAGTATAAGATGTATCAGTTCTAACATGAGCGTCGACAAGTTCGGACGCTACTCCGCATTAGGAGTGCAAGTTGGAGAAGACAGAAAAAGAAGCGGATTACCGCAAACACCTGAAGGTGACTATAACATAAGTAATAAACGTTTAAAATTAGTTAAAGATCCAGAAGAAGATACTGATGGAGCAAATTTAAAGACAGTAAAAGAAGCTACTTCAACATCATTGAAATTACATAAGAATACTTATGATGTTAAATCACATAGATTAATTAATGTTGGTAAACCAACTGAAGGTTCTGATGCAATTACTAAAGAGTACTTATCATCTGAACTTTCAAATACTTTAAAATTGCAATGGGGTAACAACTTAAAAGATGGACAAACATATGATGCTGGAAATTATAGAATAACCAACGTGGGAAATCCCAAAAATGTTAAAGATTCAGTTAATAAAGAATATTTACATTCTATAATACCGGAAAAAACTGAACATGGATATTCTTTTTATAAATTTATTATAAATGACATTGGATACCCAAAGGAAGACGGTGATGCTGTAAACCTAAAATACATCAAGGACAACTGTATTTTACAAGATGTTAATGAAATCGATTGTCATGGTAAAACATTGACAAATGTAAAGTTTGGTTCTCAACCAAAAGATGCTGTTACTATGGAACAATTATCTAAAGAATTAAAAAAGGAAACATCCAATTTTGTAAAACATGAAGATGCCGTGTTAAAGCGGGGAGATAAATTTATACATGGAAATGAAAAGTTTAATTTAATGCAAGGAAATAATGATGAATGGGATGCAGGACATAAAACAATAACAAATGGAAGATTTGGTATAAAAGATACAGATGTACCTCTAATGGTGCAAACATTAATTGCGAGTGGTGGTACATTAGGTACATACAATGGTCGTAATAGAAGAATAAAAGATATTTATCCTGGTTACGAAGAAAATGATTGTGTTACAATGAAACAAACAATAACTTGGGATAAACACTTTGGGACCCAATATGATGCAAAGATGAAGAAAATGATTAATATTTTACCAGGTGAAGATTCAAATGATGCTGCTACTATTGGACAAGTCATAAAAACATCAAAAAGTGATTCAACAGCTTACACATGTAATGAAAAACGTATTATGCAATTACATGATCCTCAACATCCAAAAGATGCTGTAAATTTAGATTGTTTAATAAGAATAGTGGGCAATTTACTTATTGATACCCATAATCATATAGCTAGTACAACGAGTCATGTGATAATTCAACCCGATGAACGGGAAGCTTGGATTAAAAATAGAATTATAAATCAGTATATCATTAATTTGAATAACTAAGTGTTTAAATATATAAAATTATACCTAACTTATTCATTTATGTAAAGTATCTTGTGGAGTAAACACGCCAGTTTATATAAGACTACATAATGAAGGCTGTATCACTCAGTCATCATCAAGACAGCAACAAGAGAGGACGTGGTATAACTTCAGCTGCGTTATTCCTGCTTAAACGGATACCTGTTGGTGCTATTGTAAATCGAGCGATAGACGCTCTACCATACGAATTACATATTCCTGGAGGTTATCAATATTGTGGACCTGGAACTAAGTTGGCAAAACGTTTAGCAAGAGGAGATCCTGGAATTAATAAATTAGATCAAGCTTGCAAACAACACGATATAGCATATTCAAAGTTTAAAGATTCAACAAATAGATCAATAGCAGATAAAATTCTAGCAGAAAAAGCTTGGCAAAGAGTAAAATCAAGTGACGCAAGTATTGCAGAAAAAGCAGCGGCTTGGGCAGTAACAACAGCCATGAAGACAAAAGCTAAGTTTGGTGGTGGAAGACGACGTCGCAGAGGAAGACCTGCAAAAAGAAGAGCTCCCAAAAAAGGTGGAAATATTAGAAAGAGACGTCGTAGAACTCGTAAAGGAAAAGTAAAAAAGGCTTCTGTTTGGTCAATGGTAAAAAATGGAGCAGGTTTATACCTAAGACCGTACCGTGTGTACTAAATAAAAAGAATCAATTGATAATTCCAAATAAAGCCTTAACTAATCATCAGTTAAATGATTATGTAAAATGTTTGAAAATACCATTCTTTCGAGGAGTTTTTATGAAAGATGCATTACCAACTAAAATATGGAAAAATGAAACTGGAATAGTAAATTTGGATTCCACCTATGGTCCAGGCACTCATTGGGTATGCTATAAAAAGCTCGGACAAACCGTTTACTACTTTGACAGTTTTGGCAATCTACCACCGCCGAAAGAACTTCAACATTATTTTCAAAACTCCAAAAACATTTTTTACAATTACAAAAGAGAACAACCTAACAATACTGAAATATGTGGACATTTATGTTTGGAGTTTCTAGCGAAAAGTGTCAGTCACCTTTAAGATGTCATCGTATACAGTGTCACTGAGTGGAAATTCATCCACATTAAAAAGTACTCTATTCCCAGCATTGCGTTTATCCAAGGAAAGATTATGGGAAGCGGCATTACTTGATTTGACTACCTACAATTCAATTCCTAATGTTACAGAAGGAAAAAACAATTTACTACATTATTATGAAACTAAGGATGCTGCAGGAAAATACTCAGAATTGAAAATAATTACATTTCCTACTGGAGCTTATGAAATTGATGATATAAACCAATTATTACAGAAAAAACTCGGAGAAGATAATATCACAATCAAAGGAAACAATAATACTTTAAAAGCAGAAATAACTTCAAAATATTATATAGATGTCGGAATGAAAAACTCTATTGGCAGTTTACTTGGATTTACAGATACAAAAAAGAAAATTTTAACTCCTGGAACTACTCATTCAGGTAATACAACTGTTACAATATTAAAAGTAAATAGTATTGATGTAACATGTAATATTATACATGGATCATATAGAGAAGGAGTAAATCAGCATATCTTACATACATTTTATCCAACAGTTGCTCCAGGTTTTAAAATTGTTGAGAAGCCACAAAACTTGATATACCTACCATTAAACACCAGTTTCATTTCAGACATCGTACTGAACATATTGGATCAAGACGGTCATAGTGTTGACTTTAGAGGAGAAACAATTACTATACGAATACACATCAGAGCGGCGACATAAAAATCAACATGGGATTATCATTTAAACCACAACGGAAGAGTCGGAAGCTCAGTAGCTCCTCGACATTGGAAGAGTTAACATCAGACAACATTCGTTTTCTACAAAAGATTGGATTGAAACTTAACAACGATGGATATCCTGGATATATCTCAAGGACCGACATTCGACGAAACACTATGGGAGAAGGAATATCACACACACAACCCTTACACTTCATCAAAATTAAACAATAATGATGAAATAAGAATTCCCATTCAACAACAAGATATTTACACATTACCATGTGAAAGTTATTTGTACATCGAAGGAAGGGTATTAAAATTGGATGGAAAAACTGCTTCAACAGTTCCTTTTATAAATAACCCAATGGCATATCTTTTTGATGAAATAAGATATGAGATATCAGGGGTGACAGTTGATTCAACAAAAAAGGTTGGTATAACAACTACATTAAAAGGATTAACATCATTAACACAACATGAGAAGAATTCTATAGTCACTGCCGGATGGGTTGCTCCTGATAAAGACACTATAACACCTGCTTCCAACGGTCATTTTGATTTTCATGTACCTTTACGATTGCTTTTAGGATTTGCTGAAGATTACAAAAGGGTTATAATAAATGTTAAACAAGAATTAGTATTACTCAGATCTTCAACTAATAAGGACTTAATACTTGCAGACCCTGCAACTACGGAAGATAAACTGGAATGGCAACTACAATTGGATAAAGTTGTTTGGAGAGTACCTCATGTAAGATTGGCTGATGAACATAGAATCGTATTGTTAAGAAAATTAAAATCTGACCGTGACATTGTAATGCCATTCCGAAGTTGGGAATTTCATGAATACCCTACATTACCTCAAACAGAACGACAAACATGGGCCGTCAAAACATCAACTTACTTGGAACGTGCAAGGTACATAATACTCGGTTTTCAAACTAAGCGAAAAGATGTTATTACTGCAAATGCTGGTCAATTTGATCACTGTAAAATAAAGAATTGTAAAGTTTTCTTAAACTCTCAATTCTTTCCATATGACAATTTAAATGTCATGTTTAGCAAAAAACGTTTTTCCATTTTATATGATATGTATGCAAGATTTCAATCATCATATTATGGAAAGACTAATACACCACTATTATCACCTGATCAGTATTATTCCAAAGCTCCAATAATTGTAATCGATTGTTCAAAACAAAATGAATCAGTAAAATCATCAAGTGTGGATATAAAAATTGAAATGGAATTTGAAGAACCAGTAGCGGATGGAACTTCGGCATACTGTCTAATTCTACATGATAAAATAGTTACTTACACACCACTGACCGGAATAGTGAAAAATGTACTTTAAAATATTAGTACAACTACTGCAAAATATTGAGGTTAGAATAATCTTCCTTAATTTTTAAGGTTAGAATTTTGTTTATAAAACACAAGTTGAAAATAAACAATTATGTAATTGTATAAATTTCAAGAATTTTACAAAAAATATAAAAGCAGGAAATTAACTAGTAGAAACTTCATTCTATCTTCAACCGTCGTTTGGGAAACATCGTTCGCAAGATGAATTCTACTAACGGAGAAGAAAATACACCTCTAATGGATGAAAATAGTTCTGATATAGAAAAGCAAGTTGAACAAGAAATGGATGAATTCCTCAAGTTTAACAAACATAAGAAGAAAGAAGAAGAAGGAGAAGATGAAAAAGAAGTAAAAAGAAAATGGTTGAAGTTAACATTACAACAAATATTTTAACAGAAGTATTTCTTCGAATTTTCTACCCTATTTCTTCATGCATGACAAAAAGTATATCTGTTGGAATTGTAAAATCATTGGATTATTCACCAATTGTTATGTTAAATCAAGGAAGTAAAATGGTTATCTTTACTGAAACTTCTTGGGATTCTCTAATGAAACATTTACATCTTTTGGAATGTTATTTAACTAACAACACATTTGGAAAAAGAACAAGATTAAGTTTATTAGAATCAAATATTGAAGTTGATATAATCAAACATCGTGGGGGACAAGTTGTTCGCTTCAAAGATTTAACTAGACATGATGTAAAATTACATTTCACTAAAGAAGAATTTTACACTTTAAGTTGTACTACCGGTCCTGTCACTAGATACTTGAAACAACTAGTATTTTCAAGTACAATAATTAAAGATTATCTAATCGATACATTGGACAGACAACCATTCATTCCAATTTTATATGGTCCTGTGGATACTTCAATTTTTAATCGAATACCTCAAGAAGTGGATATGTGGAGACAATTAAACAACTATCACACCAATTTTAATATAAACGAAGAAGCGCAAGAAATAAAAGAAGAACAATCGTGTTTGTAATAACAGTCAGTTGTGGATGAGACTTCATCATGAACAAACGGGTTTCGTTTTCTACTGCATCACAGTTAATGGAAGTTAAAAGAGGTATAATTGAATTTCAAGCTTTTCGAGGGAATGATGGAAATTTCATTATTAAAGAATTAGTAATTTTGGATATGAACACATCTGTAATTTATCATTACTTGTTCAAACCTCCATTTCCATTCAATAAACTAACAACTAAAGCGAAAGTTACAAACAAATGGTTAAACAAACATTTTCATAACTTAAAATGGGATGAAGGTTTTATTCATTATAACATGATGCCGCATATTATGAATCATTATTGTAAAGAGTTTAAAACTATCTACACAAGAGGATTGGAAAAAGCAAATTGGATACAATCATTTACAAGCAATGAAGTGATAAATGCAATAATAGATAGAGATTTCCAATGCTACTTTAATGAACTTTGTATTTCATCAAAAAGTTTTAAACATCGAAGGTCACAGTGTGCTTTGAAGAATGCCTACCGCTTGAATAATTTCCTTCAACAAAGTGGTGGGGGTAGCATCAGTGGTGGGGGTAGTGTCAGTGGTGGGGGTAGTCTCGATAATAAAAGTGAGAGCGCTACCATGACACAGCATGAGTATTACTCGAACCTCCGAAGAGACAACATCTCCAACGGATATTCTTATTAACAAGAAGATTAGCATCAGCAAAAACATTAAGATGGCATCAAACAACTTACTTCAAACTTTAGTTGAACAATTCAACGCTCATTCAAAATCAACAATCCTACCTACAAAGAAATGTTCCGAGCTGAAAGAAGAAAAACACTACATCATTCATACAATAAAGAAGATGGAAACTTCAGTAGGTGATGCTATAAATTGCACATTAAGCGAGGCACCTTATACAATTGGTGATGAAGCAAAATTTCAAATCTTCCTACCAAAGCGCTTCGTACAACTACTACAAAATGAAGATCTTCGTATAATTCAACCCGGCGCACTCTATTTGGTATCACATGGACCAAGTGGAAACAACTCTACTGAACTTACAATTCATGTAACACCTACTACTGATTAGTTTGTACATAAGATTGTAAATATTTCTTTGTATTTGTTTCTCAATAAATATGATATAAACCTAAATAAAAAATAAAAAATAAAAAAAGCAACATATTGTAATGTGTTTGTACATTACAATATGTTGCTTTTTTTAAAAATTCCATGGGATGACCTTGACCCAATTTTGTGTGATAATAAAAGTGAAAATCAACTTGTTAAATTCATCAGTCTACGACTACCTTTCGTCCCGTACACATCTCACTCTCTATCACTAAATACAAAACTTCAACATGTCCCTAAAGGTTAAGTGTGCATCTTATGATACCAACACCATAACTACTTTTGAACAACTTGAAGATTTAACTAACGAAATGCGAGTTTTACTTACCGGTGGTTATCACTTAACTGTTGATGTTAGTGCTACTAATACAAGGATGTTCACTAAAACAAAATATTGCGATGATGAAATATTTTTTTCTACACAACCTACAACTTCTTCATCGCCAGCTGGTCAACATAACGTCAAGTTCCAGAAGTATTACCAATGTTGAATAACTTTTAATAAATAAAATTACAACTAAGGAATCACGTGATCAATATCAAGTTCATAAAAAGGATGTAACAGTTTGATAAATAATCATTCGCTTCTCAGCTCTCGCCACAACAAGATCTATTCTACAAAATGTTATACAGAATGATGATTGAACTTGATGGGAAAATCCATGGAAAGGATTATAACACTGTTGAACAAATGACTCAAGATTTAGATGTATTAACTAAAGAAGGATATCAAGCTAAATTAATTTTAAAATTTCCTGAAGTACATCCACTATCAACAGAAGAACTTATTGCTATGGCTAAGGCAGAGAGAGAAAAAAAGTCTGAAGAAAACAAACAGAAACAAACTTCCTAAATTTCAATAATCCTTACACTTGTAAGGTATAATTTTTTAAAACTCCATTTGAATGACCTTGAAATTACCCCTACCACTTTTCATAGTACATAAAACTCGCTATTCATCACTATACAATCTTATTCTTTCACTAGACTCCGCAGCGTCAACATGGAAGAGCAAAAATACAAGTACAAACCTCGTTACTGTTGTGAACAACAGTGTACAGATTTAGGACCAATGATGGTGGATGGGTTAGCTTGTACTAAATGTGAATTCTTCGGATCTTGTTATTGCAAATGTAAAACAAAACAACTACCGCCACCGGAATTGCGAACTTTCAAATTTTACAAATCAAGATATTTTCATACATGTTGTCCTCAAAGATGTTTCAAATTTCACCCTCTAGATCTTGCTCATTGTCAACACACCAAGTCTCATCAAGATGATTTTTGTACACATATGATAAAAAGATGTAAATACAGATCAGATTGGTATTCCGATCCTGTAGAACCATCAAATGTATAATTTCAGTTTTACACTCTTTTTTAAAACTTCAATTGGATGACCTTGAGATTTCCCCCACCATTAGTTCTAATTTTTATATAATATTAAATCATTCCACTTCCAACACTCTAACTAACAACATGGAAGGAAAATTTATCAAGTTTGAACATATAATAACTGACAGGGAGGAGATGGAAGAATTGTTTCAAAACTTACTTTCTGTCATTGACGAATATCCTATAAGATGGTTCAGAATTGTAGTTCAATATTTAAATCCTGGTGAATTGTTTTCTTCATCGAGTGAAGAGGATGAAACAACTACTTCGGTTCAAATAATTGAATTAAAAGACGAAGAAGAAGAAGAACTAAACGTTTTATTCAATCATAAGCTCAAGGTCCCCTATATAGAAGCCCCCTCCCTAGAAAGCCCCCCTCCCTAAACACCTGCTCAAGGTCGCCATTATATAAGCCCCCTTCCCTAGGCGCTAATCCTCATTCGATTGCCAACTCTCTAACGATGAACACTTCTCCATTGGCACGAATGAATGCTAGTTTTGAAATAAACTCAAAAGATGATTTACAAGAAATATTTAATGCTTTAAATGAAATTATAGATAAATTTAACGCTATTACAATGAATTTGGAAATAACTTACGCTTGTCCTATTTGTAATAAGGTTGAAAGTTCTGATGAAGACAGTTTACTAAATACTACTCCTCTTACCCCTCTACAGTCGGACACAACTTCTGAGGCAAATGATGAGCAGCATCTTTCCCCCACCGCTTCTATGTAACAACGCTCTTTCCCCCCACCACTTCTTTATTTAACCGACATTTCCCTCTTTTAACTCTCATTCCATCCTCGCCTCTTCAACTATCAACATCGCTTCTTTCAAAATTTCAAAAAAACACAAACATGATGGATATGATGGATGAAGTTCCATTTGTAACAAGGATGGAAGAGGATAAATTGAAATTGGAAATCAAACGATTGGAAATGGAACGGGAAAACCAACTCGAGATGTTACGTTTGTTCAAACTTTTTAAATACATCATCTGGGGACTCTGCGTTTACCTTCTCATCGTCGTCGGTGTTTGTGTTTACAACTCTGTAGTTCATAACAAAACTTCAACTTGTTTAAACACTGCTGTCACACATTGATTGTATGTTTTTCACAAATAAAATTCACAAACCTAATTCTATACCTATCCCGCTATCAACGGAGTTAGTTCCACTCTCCGAACTATTACTCCGGTGGTAGCGGGATAGGGTTTTTTAAAACTTACTCTGGATGACCTTGACATACTTTCCATAACCCAATTGTCAAGTTGAATTTCAAATTTCAAATAACATCTCCTCCCCCACCGGAAGCTATATGGCATGGCATATGGCGGCAGCGACTGATTTGGCAGCGTGCCGATGGCAGCTGGCCGGCAGCGGCTGGCAATTGGCACGACTTCCGTTTTGAAAGTAACCAAACCCCACTACTATTTTGTGGTTTACAAATATTCAAATGTTTAAGGCATTTTTATGATTTTAAAGATAAAATTGAAACCATTGAAAATTATTTTGTTTATTAGAACAAATTTCGTCCTTTTTCACTGAATGCATACATAAGTTAATTTTACTTCTTAAGTATTTATTTGAGTATTACAGCAACCAGTATTAAAACAGGAATATCAAAATCATAACTTAAGATACGTAATGCGGTATCGAAATAAACTTTTAAGCGTGTATAAAACAGAAATAAGTGGACATAATTTATAAAAATTATTTCATAACTAACATATATTATTAGCAGAAACATTAAACAAATAAAAGAGCAATTAACTAATATATCGAAATTAAAGGAGTAGAAATACAAAACTGTAAAACTTTGAAGGTTTAGTGGGTAAACCCGTTTTTTAGGGGAGCCCCACACTACAGGCTGGCCACCTGTGTGCGTAATGCATTTTTCCGCCTCTCCCTCAAAAAAAAAAAAAAAAAAAAAAAAAAAAAAAAATCACTAGGAGCAAAAGTGGGTCTTTTTGGTGCGCAATCGTGTTTTAAAAACGAGGCGCAGCCGAGTTTTTAAAAACGATTAAGCATCAAAAAGACACTTTTGCTCCGAGTGATGAACAACGTTTTTTATCATAATGCGAAATTAGACTTTTGATCATTAAAAGTATTAACTATAAAGTTGAATTTTCTAGGTCATATTTACAAAGTTAGTAATATGTAGTGTGTACATTTATGTTATTTACAAACAATGCTCTTTATAACATTTGATTTCAAAATCCTGCTCATCAACATTAATAAATGAATAATAATATACATAGCAAACAGCTGACTTTTCAGTACTAGGACCTAAAAAATTCTCCAGATGATTTTTCAGTCCTAGGACCAAAAAGAATCAGTTTTGGTACAGTTGAGATAGCAAAAATCAGGCTGATTTCGTGCAGAATGATAAAAAGTATTTTAAAAACTTTCCATTCATGCAGGACATTGCAAAATATATATAAAAATTTATTAGTTTTATTTCCTTTTTATTTATTTATTTAACAACGGCAAACATCCAATTTACAAAAAATACAATATAATGTACACAATTACATACTAATAAATTATTACAGGATCAGTTGGCGGACAAACAGGTACTTTAACCTTTAAATAAGTAATAAATTATAGTTTAATATGTAACCGTGTAATATGCAAGTAAATGGTTTACATTGATGGTCTAGGGATTGTCTTATTAAATAAAACAGGCCTAAAATAAATAACTAATTGGTTAAGGTATTACTCCTTGTCAATGGAAAAATGTATACAAAAGGCAGTCACATTCAAACTGTTTTGAACATTATTCCAGTACTCCTGAAACCCAAGATTCTGTAAACATAAAATTTAGAATGATTTTTCAGTTAGATTTCTTTCCGTATGTTACACTTTCAATATCCTTTATTATCTTAAAAAAAAAATATTGAAAATACTAATACCAACACCAGATAAATGTTCAGTCAGGTAACATTTAATATTGTGGATTCTGTATGAGAAATGTCGCCCATTTATCCTGTGCAGCTTCCCCGGTGAGATAAATACACGTTTCCCGCGTTATGAGACACAGCGGCCATACGTCACGTGACCTGTAAATTTACCTGGAGGTTTTTATGCACTTGACGTTGTCTTGTGAAGATCTTTATTTATTTATTTATAAATCTAAGAGACACAATTTTTTTTAGTTTCAATGGTGGTAGAATTTAGTTTTTTTGTTACTTCTTGGTAATGGTAATACTTACTTAAATACTTGGTAATACATGTTTTCTTTATCTTTGACGTACGACCGTCGGATGGATTGTGTAAAACTATTTACATACAAAACACACATCTGCGACAGACATTTTTACTTGTGGTTATATTGGTGGACGGTTTTATTCAAAAAAAGTTTATCCCTCAGTTCGTCAAGGGTGTAGAGAGGTATGTTAAGCAGCCTAACAGGTATGCATCTCAGTTCAACCCACGCATATTTGTCGGCAAGCTGTTATAGAGCCTAATATCAGAACGGGGATGGTTTTTTAGTGTGCTGGTAAATCGGCAGTGGGGCATTTCAAAAGGTTTTACCCATGGAGAGTTCCTTGTCTCTACGTTCTTCTCTCCTAACAAAGCTACTCTCGTTTTCCTTGAGGAGAACTAAGATATTTAACACATACACGCTGTGGACTGTGAGTATACTTAGTTCCTTAAAAAGGGGGAATGGAGTGTTCATTGTGCCTAGAACAAGTTATCATTCATAACATCAATAAATCAAGGACCGCCGACGGATGTTCCTACAGGACCAGACTGTACATGAGGGTGCTGTGAAAAGATCATGGTAGATATTTTTATGATAATCCATAGTGATCAATCGCGCAGTTGCTAACGATGGATTATCTTGAACTATCTACAATGCTCTTTTATAAGAGCTTCGGTTTCATTCACTGTCTAAATAAGCAAACCACGTACTTTTAAGATTTACTTTGGTGTATCTTCGTGCAAACTATTACTTTAAGAAGGGATTCCCGTGCTCTAACCCACTACTGTCGCCCAGAGAGTCAGTCACACCAACACTAACAGCTGTTGAATGAACTTTTTTGTATTTTATCTCAACGTTGGACGAAATATTTTTCATATTCATTTAAATTGTGAGTTTTAATTAACTTAATACTGGAAATAATATCTGGTTAAACACATTTTTCATATTTACATGTTTAAAATGAATTCTAGATGAAACATATATTTAATGCAGGGTAAAATATATTTAATGATGTAGATTTGAAAGAGATGTTTGTCCGCAATACATTCATGAAATTTTCAAGATCAACATAGATCTTATACATAATCAATAACTAACATACTCAATTAGTTACATACTCTAATAACATACTCAAAAATACTCAACATAATCAATATTAAAATTAAAATAGAAAAGAATTGAGGGTTTAATACAAAATTACTAGATTGTCTTACTAAAAAATGAAGCTGTTCCAATTAAAGATGGAGAAATACATTTATAAAAGAAGACTATGGTTGTGGGTTCTTTGTTGGTGGTAATGTAATATTTTATTATCTCTGTATATGATTATGTGTAGATGTATCTTAGGATTCAAACTCACTAATCAGTTGTTAGATTGGTGTGCATGTTTATTTATTTACTTTTTGCAATATGAAAAATAGCTGTGATTTTCATTTACTAAAATTTTCTGTAAAATCAGAATTAATTGGATATCAAATACAAAATACCATTAAATGGAATTGACGAATAATACGTAATGTATAGCTTATACTCCTCTCCTCCGTTGAGATTTATTATTGTTTTCTGTAAATAATTCGTTAAATTTTGAAAACAGACTATTTTTAGTACTTAAGTTATCATTTGTCAACTGGTCAAAAGCTTTTAATGGTAAAATGTAAACATTATAAATTATTAGTTGTGACCACATTCGATTTGTGTAAGTTGGAAACTGCCAACGGGCGTTGAAGTTTCAAACTTGACAACAATCTAAAAGTCAAACAGAACTCAACAGAATTGAGCTTTTGTCAGAAACATCAATATTACCGACTAACAAAACTGCAACAGTGTACCCAAAATTGCTTATTAATTTACTATTTATTGCATTAAAATTTAATAATTTTACTACGAACAATTTTACTAGTTTGGTGTATAAATGTAAGTGGGAAAACTAGTTTTCAAAATAAAATTCCACAGTAATTCATTAAGCATTATTTTTGTCGAGCTTAAAAGAAACTTATTTGCTTGTATATTTATGTTTTGTACTACAAAAGGCAATTATAAGTTTTGGTTCATTTTTTAACTATGAATTACGTCTACGCTTTGGATAAACAAAGCTGGAACACCCGAAAATAGTTATGATTCATTAGAGTTCATGTAGGCAATCTTTATTTGGAAACTGTGTTATTTCATATTATATTTTTTGTAAATTAATTTCTTAAAAGCTTTGCTCCAGTTAACCTCCTCTGGTGAGCACTGAAGTATGTGTTTACGTTGTAGCGCCAGCGGGCCGCCGACACGAATAGAGGCTTCTCTCTCGCTCACTACTGATCTGAAAAAACATCCCTGCTGAGAACATCTTGAAGTATCCATGTCCATATAAATCCGTTAGTGCATCTTTACAACATGAAAGATTAAACATTGAAGTTTAATAACACGTTAAGATAGTTTTAATAATAACTTATAGTTGTATGACTAGTAAATAAAATAAAATTGAATTAAGAGTCATCTTCACCTTATCTTAATAGTAGAGTCGGCTACCTTAATCATACGGCTTTTGGGCAATACATGGGGGATTATATGCCTCTGTTTCGGACCCCATTTTACAAAAAGTTTTTTTTTTTAACTTTACTTGAATCATTAAGGTAAAGGCACCAGTAGTGGACAGTATAAGGAGAAGAATGAGTTTGACACCTAATTGACGGTAAATTTGAATATCTTCATTGGTTTGAATACATCGAGGTGAAAGCTGATTTAATTTCATTTTTAAATTAATTAGTCAATAAATGTAGTTTCCATCATAAAATAATGTAAGAACCGATAAAATAAAGTGATGCACATGTTCCAGTGGTGGACAGTTAAAAAAGAACATGTACCAGTAGCGGAGAGAAAAAAGTTACCCAATTTTTCTGATATTGCAAATTTATACAATTTATAAACCCATATATATTTAAGCCTTACTTAAATTAAGAAATTCAAAACTCACCTCCTTATTAATTTAAAAGGGTTACCTATTCCATGGCACTTAGCAGTGGGCCTCAAATAAAAATACTCTTAAGCACTTTAAAATAAAGCATAATTTATAACCTTTGTTTATAAACAAGAAAATAATAATTAAAGGTTATTTCAACAAAAAAGTTTTAGTTGAAAAATAAGGTAATTATTACCTTTAAAAGTCGAAAGTGACCACTACTGGTACAGTGTCCACTACTGGTGCAGTTACCTTACATTCGAGTTCTCAAACCTTAAAAATGTGATAATGTTGTAATATAACTCTTAGTGAGATGGAAGAGTAACAAAATTTCCCTCATTTAGGATTGGTTTGTTAGTACAGTTTATTTTTACTTAAATATGAAGTGTGAGGGCCCTAGAAACAACCTTACTCAATATAAAACATATTTCTTAACGATGAGTATGAGTAGTGGGAAAAAGCCACTTCTAAACCGGAAGTGACGTCAGCTGCCAGGGCAGCTGCAGGGGTCAGATGGTGTCAGCTGCCAGGGCAGCTGCAGGGTGCAGATGGCGAGAGCATATGCCCTGAATTTGAAGTAGAATTGGGCATGAATGAAGAGTTAGTTGAAAAGTAAAATTCAACTGTGTTAACTAAACTCTAAAAGTTGAACAAAAATTAAGAGTAAGATCAAAACTGAAATTCAACAGTTATAACTGGGGGCCTGGAAAGTATGTCAAGGTCATCCAGAGTAAGTTTTAAAAAAGCCTACCCAACTACCACCAGAAATAGTTCAAAGTTGAACTAGTTGGTGATAGTGGGATAGGCTGAAGTAAATTTTGAATTTTATTTGTGAACATATAATTAATGTGCAACAGCAGAGTTTAAACAAGTTGAACTTTTGTGATGAACTACAGAGTTGTAAATGCAAACACCAACGACGATGAGAAGGTAAACGCAGAGTCCCCAGATGATGTATTTGAAAAGCTTGAACAAACGTAACATTTCGAGTTGGTTTTCCCGTTCCATTTCCAATCGTTTAATTTCCAATTTCAATTTATCCTCTTCTATTCTAGTTATGAAGGGAACTTCATCCATCATATCCATCATGATTTTGTAGTGTTTGAAATTTTAAAACAAGTGATGTTGATAGTTCAAAAGTTGAAGACGGAATGAGAAGTGAAAGCGAGAAATGTTAGTTAAATAAAGAAGTGGTGGGGGGAACGAAGAATTACAAAGAAGTGGTGGGGGAAATATTTTGCTGTTCATTATTACCATCAGTAGTGTCAGATGGTGCAGGAGTTAGATTTAGTAAACTGTCTTCGTCCGAACTTTCAATCTTATCACAAATAGGACAATCGTATGTTATTTCCAAATTCATTTTGATGGTTGTAAAATTATCTACAAGTTCTTGTAAAATATTAAAAATGTCTTGTAACTCTTCTTTAGAGTTTATTTCAAAACTAGAATTCATTCGGGCCAATGGAGAGTTGTTCATTATTGGAGAGTCGGTGATGGAATGAGGATCGGCGCATAGGGAAGGGGGCTTATATAATGGTGACCTTGAGCAGGCGTCTAGGGAGGGGGGCTGTCTAGGGAGGGGGCTTTTATATAGGGAACCTTGAGCTTATGATTGAATAAAACGTTTAGTTCTTCTTCTCCATCTTTTAATTCAATTATTTGAACCGAAGTAGTTGTTTCATCTTCTTCACTTGATGAAGAAAACAATTCACCAGGATTTAAATATTGAACTACAATTCTGAACCATCTTATAGGATATTCGTCAATGACAGAAAGTAAGTTTTGAAACAATTCTTCTATCTCCTCCCTGTCAGTTATTATATGTTCAAATTTGATAAATTTGTTTTCCATGTTGTTAGTTAGAGTGTTGGAAGTGGAATGATTTAATATTATATAAAAATTAGAACTAGTGGTGGGGGAAATCTCAAGGTCATCCAAATGAAGTTTTAAAAAAGAGTGTAAAACTGAAATTACACATTTGATGGTTCTACAGGATCGGAATACCAATCTGATCTGTATTTACATCTTTTTATCATATGTGTACAAAAATCATCTTGATGAGAATTGGTGCGTTGACAATGAGCAAGATCTAGAGGGTGAAATTTGAAACATCTTTGAGGACAACATGTATGAAAATATCTTGATTTGTAAAATTTTAAAGTTCGCAATTCCGGTGGTGGTAGTTGTTTTGTTTTGCATTTGCAATAACAAGATCCGAAGAATTCACATTTAGTACAAGCTAACCCATCCACCATCATTGGTCCTAAATCTGTACACTGTTGTTCACAACAGTAACGAGGTTTGTACTTGTATTTTTGCTCTTCCATGTTGACGCTGCGGAGTCCAGTGAAAGAATAAGAGTGTATAGTGTTGAATAGTGAGTTTTATGTACTGTGAAAAGTGGTGGGGGTAATTTCAAGGTCTTCCAAATGGAGTTTTAAAAAATTATACCTTACAAGTGTAAGGATTATTAAAATTTAGGAAGTTTGTTTCTCTTTGTTTTCTTCAGACTTTTTCTCTCTCTCCGCCTTAGCCATAGCAACAAGTTCTTCTGTTGATAACGGATGTACTTCAGGAAATTTTAAAATTAATTTAGCTTGATATCCTTCCTTAGTTAATACATCTAAATCTTGGGTCATTTGTTCAATGGTGTTGTAGTCTTTTCCATAGATTTTTCCATCAAGTTGAATCATCATTCTGTACAACATTTCCTTAAATAGGTCTTGTCGTGGTGAGAGCTGAGAAGCAAATGATTATTTATACAAGTATCACATCCTTTTTATTAACTCATATTGATCATGTGATTCTTTAGTTGTAGTTTTGTCTGTCAAAAGTTATTCAACATTGGTAATACTTTTGGAACTTGATGTTATGTTGACCATTTGGCGATGAAGAAGTTGTAGGTTGTGTAGAAATAAATATTTCATCATCGCAATATTTTGTTTTAGTGAACATTCTTGTATTAGTAGCACTAACATCAACAGTTAAGTGATAACCACCGGTAAGTAAAACTCGCATTTCGTTGGTTAAATCTTCGAGTTGTTCAAAAGTTGTTATGGTGTTAGTATCGTAAGATGCACACTTGACCTTTAGGGACATGTTGCAGTTTTATATTCAGGGATTAAGAGCGAGATGTGTACGGTATGAAAGGTAGCAGTAGACTGATGAATTTTGCAAGTACATTTCCCCTTTTATAATTATACAAAATTGGGTCAAGGTCATCCTGTGGAATTTTTAAAAAAAGCAACATATTGTAATGTACAAAGACATTACAATATGTTGCTTTTTTTATTTTTATTTTTTTTTGTTTTATATCATATTTATTGAAAAAACAAATACAAAGAAATATTTACAATGTTATGTACAAATTAATCAGTAGTAGGTGTTACATGAATTGTAAGTTCAGTAGAGTTGTTTCCACTGGGTCCATGTGATACCAAATAGAGTGCGCCGGGTTGAATTATACGAAGATCTTCATTTTGAAGTAGTTGTACGAAGCGCTTTGGTAAGAAGATCTGAAATTTTGCTTCATCACCAATTGTATAAGGTGCCTCGCTCAAAGTGCAATTTATAGCATCACCTACTGAAGTTTCCATTTTCTTAATAGTATGAATGATGTAGTGTTTTTCTTCTTTTAGTTCAGAACATTTCTTTGTAGGTAGAATTGATGATTTAGAATGAGCGTTGAACTGATCAACTAAACTTTGAAGTAAGTTCTGTGATGCCATATTGATGTTGTTGTTAATCTTCTTGTTAATAAGAATGTCCGTCGGAGATGTTGTCTCTTCGGAGGTTTGAGTAATACTCATGCTGTGTCATGGTAGCGCTCTCACTTTTATAATCGACACTACCCCCACCACTGACACTACCCCCACCAGTTTGTTGAAGGAAATTATTCAAGCGGTAGGCATTCTTTAAAGCGCACTGCGACCTTCGATGTTTAAAACTTTTTGATGAAATACAAAGTTCGTTGAAGTAGCATTGGAAATCTTTATCAATTATTGCATTAATCACTTCGTTGCTTGTAAATGATTGTATCCAATTTGCTTTTTCCAATCCCCTTGTGTAGATAATTTTAAACTCTTTGCAATAATGATTCATAATGTGCGGCATCATGTTATAATTAATAAAACCTTCATCCCATCTTAAGTTGTGAAAATGTTTGTTCAACCATTTGTTTGTAACTTTCGCTTTAGTTGTTAGTCTATTAAATGGTACTGGAGGTTTGAACAAATAATGATAAACTACTGATGTGTTCATGTCCAAGATTACTAATTCTTTAATAATAAAATTACCATCATTTCCTCGGAAAGCTTGAAATTCAATTATACCTCTTTTAACTTCCATTATATGTGGCGCATTAGAAAACGAAACCCGTTTATTCATGATGAAGTCTTACTAACAACTGACTTAAAAATTGAATGAGCCGATGTTTATAACAGACAGGATTGTTCTTCTTCTTTCACTTCTTGTGCCACTTCATCAATATTAAAATTGGTGTGATAGTTGTTTAATTGTCTCCACATTTCAACTTCTTGAGGTATTCTATTAAAGATTGAAGTATCCACGGGACCGTATAAAATTGGAACAAAAGGTTTTTTGTCCAATGTATCAATTAGATAGTCTTTAATTATTGCACTTGAAAATATTAGTTGTTTCAAATATCTGGTGACGGGACCGGTAGTACAACTTAAAGTGTAAAATTCTTCTTTAGTGAAATATAATTTAACATTATGTGTAGTTAAATCTCTGAAGCGAACAATTTGTCCTCCACGATGTTTTACTATATCAACTTCAATATTTGATTCCAATAAACTTAATCTTGTTCTTCTTCCAAATGTGTTGTTACTTAAATAGCACTCCAAAAGATGTAAATGTTTCATGAGAGATTCCCAAGTAGTTTCACTGAAAGTAACCATTTTTGTTTCCATGATTTAAAATAACAATTGGTGAATAATCCATTGATTTTAAAATTCCAACTGATATACTTTTTGTCATGCATGAAGAAATTGGGTAGATAATCCGAAGAAATACTTCTGTTAAAATATTGGTTGTAATGTTAACTTCAACCTTCTTCCTTTTTACTTCTTTTTCAGCTTTTTCTTCTTCTCTCTTCTTATGTTTGTTGAATTTTAGGAACTCGTCCATTTCTCGTTCAACTTGTTTTTCTATATCTGAACTATTATCATCCATTAGAGGTGTATTTTCTTCTCCGTTAGTAGAATTCATCTTGCGAATGATGTTTCCCATACGACGGTTGAAGATAGAATGAAGTTTCTACTAATTATTTTCTCGCTTTTATATTTTTCGTAAATCCTTGAAATTTATACAATTACATAATTGTTTGTTTTCAACTTGTCTTTCACAAATGAAATTCTAACCTCAAAAATTAAAGCAGATAATTCTAACCTCAAAAATTTGCAGTTGTTGTACAATTCTTCTTAAAGTACATTCTTCACAATTCCGGTCAGCGGTGTGTAAGTAACTATTTTATCATGTAGAATTAGACAGTATGCCGAAGTTCCATCCGCTACTGGTTCTTCAAATTCCATTTCAATTTTTATATCCACACTTGATGATTTTACCGATTCATTTTGTTTTGAACAATCGATTACAATTATTGGAGCCTTGGAATAATACTGGTCAGGTGATAATAGTGGTGTATTAGTCTTTCCATAATATGATGATTGAAATCTTGCATACATATCGTATAAAATGGAAAAACGTTTTTTGCTGAACATGACATTCAAATTGTCATAGGGAAAGAATTGAGAGTTTAGAAAAACTTTACAATTCTTTATTTTACAGTGATCAAATTGACCAGCATTTGCAGTGATAACATCTTTTCGCTTAGTTTGAAAACCGAGTATTATGTACCTTGCTCGTTCCAAGTAAGTTGATGTCTTGACGGTCCATGTTTGTCGTTCTGTCTGAGGTAGTGTAGGGTATTCATGAAATTCCCAACTTCGGAATGGCATCACAATATCCCGGTCAGATTTCAACTTTCTCAATAATAGGATTCTATGTTCATCAGCCAATCTTACATGAGGTACTCTCCAAACAACTTTATCCAACTGTAGTTGCCATTCCAGTTTATCTTCCGTAGTTGCAGGGTCTGCAAGTATCAAGTCCTTATTAGTTGAAGATCTGAGTAATACTAATTCTTGTTTGACATTTATTATTACCCGTTTGTAATCTTCAGCGAATCCCAAAAGCAATCGTAAAGGTACATGAAAATCAAAGTGACCGTTGGAAGCTGGTGTTATAGTGTCTTTATCGGGGGCAACCCATCCGGCAGTGACTATTGAATTCTTCTCATGCGGTGTTAATGATGTTAATCCTTTCAATGTAGTTGTTAAACCAACCTTTTTTGTTGAATCAACCGTCACCCCTGATATTTCATATCTTATTTCATCAAAAAGATATGCCATCGGGTTATTTATAAAAGGAACTGTTGAAGCAGTTTTTCCATCCAATTTTAATACCCGTCCTTCGATGTACAAGTAACTTTCACACGGTAAAGTGTAAATATCTTGTTGTTGAATGGGGATCCTTATTTCATCGTTATTGTTTAATTTTGATGAAGTGTAAGGGTTGTGCGTGTGATATTCCTTCTCCCATAGTGTTTCGTCGAACGTTGGTCCTTGAGATATATCCAGGATATCCATCGCTGTTAAGTTTCAATCCAATCTTCTGTAGAAAACGAATGTTTTCCGATGTTAACTCTTCCAATGTCGAGGAGCTACTGAGCTCCCGACTCTTCCATTGTGGTTTAAATGATAATTCCATGTTGACTTTTATGTTGCTGCTCTGATGTGTATCCGTATAGTAATTGTTTCTCCTCTAAAGTCAACACTATGACCGTCTTGATCCAATATGTTCAGTACGATGTCTGAAATGAAACTGGTGTTTAACGGTAGGTATATCAAGTTTTGTGGCTTCTCAACAATTTTAAAACCGGGAGCCACTGTTGGATAAAATGTATGTAAAATATGTTGATTAACTCCATCTCTATACGATCCGTGTATAATGTTGCAAGTGACATCAATACTATTTACTTTCAATATTGTTACAGTTGAATCACCTGAATGAGTAGTTCCAGGAGTTAAGATTTTCTTTTTTATATCTGTAAATCCAAGTAAACTGCCAATCGACTGTTCCAAGCTGACATCAATATAATATTTCGAAGTTATTTCTGCTTTTAAAGTATTATTGTTTCCTTTAACGGTGATATTGTCTTCTCCGAGTTGTTTCTGTAATAATTGGTTTATGTCATCAATTTCATATGCTCCAGTAGGAAATGTAATTATTTTCAATTCTGAGTATTTTCCTGCAGCATCCTTAGTTTCATAATAATGTAGTAAATTGTTTTTTCCTTCTGTAACATTAGGAATTGAATTGTAGGTAGTCAAATCAAGTAATGCCGCTTCCCATAATCTTTCCTTGGATAGACGCAATGCTGGGAACAGCGTACTTTTCAATGTGGATGAATTTCCACTCAGTGACACTGTATACGATGACATCTTAAAGCTGACTGACACTCTTCGCTAGAAACTCCAAACATAAATGCCCACATATTTCAGTATTGTTAGGTTGTTCTCTTTTGTAATTGTAAAAAATGTTTTTGGAGTTTCGAAAATAATGTTGCAGTTCTTTTGGCGGTGGTAGATTGCCAAAACTGTCAAAGTAGTAAATGGTTTGTCCGAGTTTTTTATAGCATACCCAATGAGTGCCTGGACCATAGGTGGAATCCAAATTTACTATTCCAGTTTCATTTTTCCATATTTTAGTTGGTAATGCATCTTTCATAAAAACTCCTCGAAAGAATGGTATTTTCAAACATTTCACATAATCATTTAACTGATGATTTGTTAAGGCTTTATTTGGAATTATCAATTGACTCTTTTTATTTAGTACACACGGTATGGTCTTAGGTATAAACCTGCTCCGTTTTTTACCATTTGCCAAACAGAAGTCTTCTTTACATTTGCCTTATGAGTTCTACGACGTCCTTTTTTAATGTTTCCACCTCTTTTGGGAGCGCCTTTCTTTGCAGGTCTTCCTCTGCGACGTTTTCCACCACCTAACTTTGCTTTCGTCTTCATGGCTGTAGTTACTGCCCAAGCCGATGCTTTTTCTGCAATACTTGCGTCACTTGATTTTACTCTTTGCCAAGCTTTTTCCGCTAGAATTTTATCTGCTATTGATCTATTTGTTGAATCTTTATACTTTGAATATGCTATATCGTGTTCCTTGCAAGCTTGATCTAATTTATTAATTCCAGGATCTCCTCTTGCTAAACGCTTTGCCAACTTAGTTCCAGGTCCACAATATTGATAACCTCCGGGCAGATGTAATTCGTATGGTAAAGCGTCTATCGTTCGATTTACAACAGCACCAACTGGAATCCGTCTAAGCAGGGATAATGCAGCTGATGTTATACCACGTCCTCTCTTGCCGCTGTCTTGACGATGACTGAGCGATACGGTCTTCATTATGTTGTCTTATATAACTGGCGTGTTTACTCCACGAGATACTTTACACAAATAAATAACTTGTGCAAAATCTTTTATATTTAAAGACTTAGTTATTCAAATTAATTATATACTGATTTATAATTCTATTTTTAATCCAAGCTTCTCGTTCATCGGGTTGAATCATCACATGACTCGTTGTACTAGCTATATGATTGTGGGTATCAATAAGTAAATTGCCCACTATTCTTATTAAACAATCTAAATTTACAGCATCTTTTGGATGTTGAGGATCATGTAATTGCATAATACGTTTATCATTACATGTGTAAGCTGTTGAATCACTTTTTGATGTTTTTATGACTTGTCCAATAGTAGCAGCATCATTTGAATCTTCACCTGGTAAAATATTAATTATTTTCTTCATCTTTGCATCATATTGGGTCCCAAAGTGTTTATCCCAAGTTATTGTTTGTTTCATTGTAACACAATCATTTTCTTCGTAACCAGGATAAATATCTTTTATTCTTCTATTACGACCATTGTATGTACCTAATGTACCACCACTCGCAATTAATGTTTGCACCATTAGAGGTACATCTGTATCTTTTATACCAAATCTTCCATTTGTTATTGTTTTATGTCCTGCATCCCATTCATCATTATTTCCTTGCATTAAATTAAACTTTTCATTTCCATGTATAAATTTATCTCCCCGCTTTAACACGGCATCTTCATGTTTTACAAAATTGGATGTTTCCTTTTTTAATTCTTTAGATAATTGTTCCATAGTAACAGCATCTTTTGGTTGAGAACCGAACTTTACATTTGACAACACTTTCCCATGACAATCGATTTCATCACCATCTTGTAAAATACAGTTGTCCTTGATGTATTTTAGGTTTACAGCATCACCGTCTTCCTTTGGGTATCCAATGTCATTTATAATAAATTTATAAAAAGAAAATCCATGTTCAGTTTTTTCCGGTATTATAGAATGTAAATATTCTTTATTAACTGAATCTTTATCATTTTTGGGATTTCCCACGTTGGTTATTCTATAATTTCCAGCATTATACGTTTGTCCATCTTTTAAGTTATTACCCCATTGCAATTTTAAAGTATTTAAAAGTTCAGATGATAAGTACTCTTTAGTAATTGCATCAGAACCTTCAGTTGGTTTACCAACATTAATTAATCTATGTGATTTAACATCGTAAGTATTCTTATGTAATTTTAATGATGTTGAAGTAGCTTCTTTTACTGTCTTCAAATTTGCTCCATCAGTATCTTCTTCTGGATCTTTAACTAGTTTTAAACGTTTATTACTTATGCTATAGTCACCTTCAGGTGTTTGCGGTAATCCACTTCTTTTTCTGTCTTCTCCAACTTGCACTCCTAAAGCGGAGTACCGTCCGAACTTGTCGACGCTCATGTTAGAACTGATACGTCTTATGCTTGCACCTCTTTTATATCCACGGACAATTATACGACTATACCGCGATTCCTAAGTTCATCAACTAGAGCCACTCATTCATTATTCAAACCTGTATGACCGGCTTCCATGGCTTCATGCAATAGTCTCATTCTATCAACCAATTTATTGATATCGTTGTAGTAAATCACATTTGTATTGTATAGATTTTTCATCAATCCTTTACCAGATGTTGAAGTATCTCCTTTACTCTTTTTACCATGTTGTTCAAGAAGTGATAAATCCATAAGTGATAAAGATTTTCTTTTCAGTGGTTGTCTTACCGCTGGTGCAGTACGTAATGTTGGCAATTTTCGTGGAGGAAACAACTTTTTTATAACGATGTTATATTTTGTTGCACGTGAACGATTAATCATT